>JAUOZQ010000225.1:0-71523 GCA_030710315.1 Anomotaenia brevis
AAATCCCATTGTGTAATCGCTAGTTTTCGTTATTTTTCTGTATTGACATTGATATGTTTCTCAAATTAAACAAATAATTTTTATTCCTTACATTGCCAGATCTTTTGCATGTTAGGTTGTCCTCAATCGGTCAACGCCCTTCCATGATACTTCCATCCACTGCATTCTTGCTTGTCACTTTCAATTCCGAAAATCGTAAATTGTCAAGCAAATGCCGATGTCGTGACTGTGCAAAGCGTCATCATCACAACATTTCGCGGATTCCATTCCGTGATTCTCATTGATATCCGATTTCCCAATTACATAATCCCAATTCACATGCTCTATTTCGGCTTTGGGATAAAATGTAATTTCATTGGAGCATCAATTTTACAGTAAGTCGATCAGAATACCCTACTCATTTTAACCCTGACATGCAACACTTCACATAATGCTGAATATCACTTCCATTAATGCGTAAATTTTACCTTACGTTTTTGGAGGAATTATTTTTACTAAAATATATTCTCCTAAGTTTTTTTCCCTCTAAAAATTGTTTTATACATATTAATGATGCGGAGACCCAAAGAATGTTTTTGTTTTGAATACAATAACAATGTTCATGCATTACTCGTCAGTGTTCTTCTGCACTTGTTGTGTTTTTAGCTACTACTTAGCTGGCTTTATAAAACAGTTAAAAATGGAGCTACTAAGCTACACAAGAGACAAAGGCTATTAGAGAATACAATATGCAGAAGTTGAAAGTAGCCCAATTAACTGTGTCAACCTTCCACGAAGTTGACTCCTACGCTCAACTGTGATTTCCCAAGAGTTGAAAGCACTTAGTTGGCATGTGGATGAGATTTATGCATGTATGTATGCATGTATGCAACTGTGTGCTTAACTAAGTTGGCTAGAGCAATAGAGCCCAAGACATCGTGTGATTCTCCTCATTTACCAGTGAAATTGAGCCCGAAAAGGAGATTCAATTCCACTTAATATACATTTATTAAATAACCATGCTGGTTTTTCACTAATTAAGCAGATGTGATGACCCGTTCATTTGACGAGACTAATTTAGGACATGAACACCAAGTAGCAGAGTTGATAACATTACTTCTATTTTAAATCGAAACACAATTCAGGAAAGCCGAATAATTAGACACGAAAGTTGTTTAATTTAAGAATACTGATTCCCCCATTCAGCGCGACCTTTTTGTGCTGCGGTGTCTTTGTCTTCGGATTTTTACGGCAGATAAGCTGAATTTTGTATCACGTGTTTCGAGCTAATTTAGGTTCATTATCAATGCCATTCGTAACAGACTCACTCGAATAATGTGGTCATTGCTTCACAGGGGCCATTATTTTTTCGTTTTCTAGGTAAGTGACAATTTTTAAAAAACAAATGCAATTCTTGATATAAGAATGTGGACAAATTTTTCTCAAAATGGCCTTATGAACACGTGTAGCAATGATAGTACGACAGCTCATTTTTGCAGATTGCTGTTGCCAAATGTTGGTTCTTATTGCATATTTATAATGATTGCTTTAAATGTTACATTTAACAGAAATATTGAAACAATAGAGGGGAAGCACATAGTGAATTTTCGATTCCCGTTTGCATTCCCAGAATTCATTAACTCCTTCGTTTGAAGAATCCCAATGCGTCATGAAAAAATTTAATTATGCAAACAAATTAATGTTTAAATTTGTCTTGGATGTGATGGCTGGTTTTATGACAGTATTTTTTATCAAAATTAATGATGTAAAATAAATAAAATCGATGTCAGCATTATGGTACTTTCTTTTATGTGACCTTTTCACGGCCACTAACTCAAATGCAATTGCCATTTAGAAACTAATATCCAAATCGGATGCAATTTTACGCAACCATTCTTTCACAATAAAATGCATTTTGAAGGCAACAGATTTTTGAGAATCCTTTTTCGCAACCCTCATTGGCAGATCACCTGTGTGATGAAGAGATTTTATTGGACCGGAGTTTTCACACTATACTGAGATTTTGAGGGCACCGATAAATTGAAAACACAGTAGACCGACACAACAATTGCATGCTTCAATGCAGCTCTTCGTGAAAACGCTGACTGGAAAAACGATAAGGATTGAAGCTGAGGCAAGCGATTCGATTCTGAAGACGAAGCTCAAGATAATAGACCTCGAGGCCATCCCCGTGGATCAGCAGCGTCTCATGTTTAGAGGACAGCGATTGGAGGATTCCGACCGACTTATTGAAAGGAACATTACAGACCAACCCACTCTTCTTTTAGAGCTCGCTCTCAAAGGTTGTTGATTTATTCTACAGAGTACAGCTTTGAAGAATTTAGCACCATTTACTGCTTTTTTGTTTTGAAATACTTCTGACCGCAAAAAATGTTATGTACTATTTTTTATGTTAAGCAGTTTCGAAGCCGGATTTACATATTACTTAATTTGTCCTTCTTGCTTCTCTGACAAACATGTTTTTTTTCATTTTTAATTAAAGAAAAATTCGATTCAACAATATTTTAGGCTGATCTAAATTATCGTATTACAGGTAATTCAAGCACACAATACCGAGATAATTTTTAGGCTCTAATTCATCGAAATTGCGATTCGAATCTTTTTAGAAGGGAAAAGCTTCAGAGAGCTAGGGAAACTACTGATCAAGTCATCGGCTACTAACGTCTTCATTAAAGAGACGTGTAGCTGAATCGTGAGTGGAAATAATGATTGAGAACTCAACAAAAGCATACCACAGAAAGTCACCCGCCTAATCAGTTTAGGTTGCATATATTGAGGAGTCTTGTTCGTGCGAATGGTGAATGCATAATCAGTGGCTGTCGGCTGCGTTACACACTAATTTACACAATTTTATTCAATAGCGTGTCACATAGGTAAAACTGACAATGACCGTAAGTAATGCTGCAATCACGTGCTCGAACAAAGTGAATTGGATAATTTAAATTGTTGTATGACTTATATTAATTATACAAGAGTCAAAAATTATTATTTAGGAAAGCATAAAATGGAATATTGTGACTTTAAGAGACTGGCACAAAGAATTATCAAGGCATATTTGGGATTCTAAATGAACGTTCTTAACACCCCTGAATGAATATTAGCCAGTGGGTTCATCAATTTTTCCTGAAATCTCTGCGGGCGCAGGTGATGTTACCTTTGTAGATCTGTTGAGGAGTGCATCGCAAATTGATTGCCTGAGGGATCCAATTCGCTAAGAACTTGAGCTGCGAGGACTTATTGGTGTCAACAAATCCTCAACAGAACCTTGAAGTGGGTAAATCAGAAGGGAACACCGAGGAACCCTGTTTGAAGGACATGAGTAAATTCATTTGCTCAAATGGTTCTAGAATTACACCAAGTTTCCAGTAACGACAAGCTAGACTACTAAAACAGCGCATTGTGCACACATCGACAGGTTTTTGTGAGCACACATATGCAGCGGAAATGGCAACATGTAGTGATAAATGATTCCAAAATCTGCGTACTTTCTGAAATGTCTTCCGACGACTTAAAACTTCTGTCGAATTAGGCAATATAAAATGCCAAAACGCGTTATCACCCATCATAATCTCATCAAGGAAGATAGAATGCTTTTTTCACAAACCGTAAATGCTCTCAGTGTCAACATGTCCTCGACGAAAGTGAAACGAACGATCGTGCCTATTTCCTCATTTGATCTCAAGATGATTAAGCACAATGTTTTGCCTTTTTCCGAATTGCATCTGCTGTGCGTGGGCAGGAAGACCGCTTGCTCAATTCCTCTAACCCGCCATAGCAGTCTCGTAGATGGCAATCCACCACCATTTTGTAGGGTGGTGAAATGACCGGTGGCTACCATCGACATATTAAGGTGGCATTCCCGATTTGTCGCAACATAAAACAGTCTCATTTTTCTTTTGTTGTTTGGAATTTTATAGAAAGCGAAGCGTGCGTAAAAAATGTTGACACATGAGGATGGAATAAATATCATTTCGACAAATTCAAATGGTCGAATTTACGCCAGACGACCTTCGGTCCTCATTCAGTTATCTTGAAAACTAATGCTCTGAGCCACATTAGTGAAACCCAACGTTTTTTACTTTAGGAAAATTCCGAATGAAACCTCACTCCACATCTGAGACGATAGCCGTTTTTAGAGTCCCTTTTGCTGAGTGAGTGAAGAGGGGTGAATCGAGCTACGTCAGCCTTAATTGAATTCACGAAACACTTGAGAGGCAACTGTCATTTCACGGATCAATTAGTGTCATCAAAACCCTACTGACCTTGGAGACGATGGGTTCACGCCACTTTCATTGCCGAATTTGAATTTGATTTACGCGAGTTCCATGTGGAGCTTATGACGTCATATTTAAAACTCAGTCGACTACTGAGAGTGCTATTAAGTTAATAACTTAAAAAAGCATTCTGAAGGTTGTTAAAAAGTGTATGCATTTTTGATTCGTCCTAATATAGATTTAGTGAATTTGCTGGTTTGTAACATTCACTGCTTCACATTTCTCCGATAATGCTTGAAATTTGATATTTAACCAGCCTATTGGTCAAAAGATTGCCTTGCCATTAATTCAATAAAACCTAAAAATATTTTTATTTCATCAAATCGCGGTTTGTCTTTAATTGTTCTGCCAAGAAAATGTAATTTTGTATTCTAAACTATGGACTATGAAAAAAGGAATGGATTTTTCTCCACCTAGATCAGATACAAAGAATCTAAAATTAAATTGATTAACTTTAAAAGGTCAAATTTGAAATGACTTTTCTTCAAATTGGTCACTTTTGTGTAAATTCAGCTCCGAGACGAAAAGAAATTCACCAAAATTCATCATCACCTGATCTGGTGGTTCGGCAATCGCACCAATTTACGAGTTGAGTCGCGTTGCACTGCTGAAGACGTTTTGTGCACAATTCATCTGGCTTTCGAGTGCACACAACTAAGGGTTTTCGAAATCGGCACATATGCGGAAAAATAATTTGATAGCCTAAAAATGCTATTGAATTGATTCCACAGTACCGAAATCCATCCAATCCAGCTCGGTATCTCCCTCGCTGTGAATGCACCGGAGCATAGGAGACAGTGAACACACATCGACGAAATTTCTTTAGGTAGAAATCAACTTTATCTGGAATGAATCAAGAAAGTGGCTTCAGGATAATCCGAGAAATTTCTCCCAGTGATTGAATTTTGAGCTTTCGATGTCATAGCGCTAAAAAGAAGAACCTACAAAATTTCTAAAGAAATCAAAATCTCTAAATTAATCAAAATAATATTTTTTTAATTATTTGCACATTTTAGAATGTGAAAAATGGGTATTATGGAAGAAAACCTTGCGAATATCGTGAGTGACGCAAAGGCATTTCTCTAGGTTACATGACAGCCAATGAAAACTCACTACTCGCACACTTGAGATTTTGATTATAAAAAGCAGGTTGGTGCGGAGTTTCCTCAATACACGCCGTCAGTTTATATCCCCAGCGCAATCACAAGAATCCAAAATGAACGGTCCAGTGAGATACAGGAGCGACAGGTCAGTGTCTGGCTTCATGGCTGGTTTCAGGGGGCTAAGGCAAAAGTCTGAAATGACCGATGTCACAATCGTGGTGAGTGCTTGTCAGTTTTTAAGAATATTTGGGTCCCGACAGTGCTCCAGGATTAACTCTACCCCACTTCCTTCATCTGCTATCCCACAGACACTCGACCATCACCACTGCAGTGTGCACCGCGTGGTTCTAGCTGCGCGATTCCCTCGCTTAAGGGCGATCCTTCGGAGGGCTCCAACTGACACACTGCTTCTCAAGAGATTCCCACTCAGGTAGGCCTCCTTTCCCTCACGCTTCCACCCTCACATCTCACCAATCCAACTCCGTTTGTCTAAACAAGTTAATGCAACTGTCTTTATGTGCTTCAGTGCCGTTGAGGCAGCTTTAGACTATGCGTACACCGGCGAGGTTGACATACACGAGGAAATCGTACTCCATCTCTACCTCCTCGCATGTAACCTCGGCAGTCAGAGCATCCGGGCATTCTGCCTTGATTTCCTAGAGCCCAGGTAGGTTGGGAAGCGTCGTGCTCCCTCTAAATCCTCCTCAACTTCCAGTTTCACGCATATTTCCCCATCCTACGCAAACACATTCGACATTTGTTTTATCGTTTTGCTATAGAATAAATGCAACAAATGTGTGCGATGCGTGGGTAGCTGCAAACACCGTCCACGATACGGAATTGATGTCGAGGTGCCTCCCAGCACTTCAGGGCCAATTAGAGCAGTTGGCCTTGGATGGGAGGGTGCTTCGATTCACGCAGATCGAAGGTCTGGTGATGGTTTGTGAGAGCACAAATCGAGGCCAAGTGAAGGGTGAGGAAAGTCCCACCACGCGCTTCATCTTCTCGTGGCTGGAAGGTCGATCCTCGCCGGATCTCAAGGAAAGCGATCGGTCATCCTTTGAAGCAATCATCGCATCGAAAGACATGTCTCAAATGGCAATTGAGCGAATTGTAATGCTGCAGACTCTAGCATACGAGCTTGGAGTCTCAAAAACTTGCAGGTGTGTGGTAGTTATTTACTATTTAAGTTAGTGGAAATTGGAGAATCTCTGTCAGTTGGGTTGACTGTTCGGCTTTCTTCGATACAGGAATCGCCTCGCTACCGAAATGCAGTGTGCAATTTCCCGCCTTAGTCAGCGGCTGACAGAGCCGTCTTCAATACCCCAATCCGTCGGTGCTAACTCTACTCAAGCAGGGAATAATAAGTATTTGGTTTCTTTATCCTAAAAAGGCAGCATGTGAAAATTATTTTTACCATCTTATTTTTCAAACTTTATTTCAATAACTTTATTTTTGCATTTGACTGGGAATCGTTAAAACGACCTGCCTCAGCTTATTTCGACAACCGCATTTTCGTCGCCGGTGGAAACGAGGACAACATGATTGACATTGAGTGCGTGCTCCTTCCAAAGGGCGACTCGGATGATTGTCAGTGGACACTCATCTCAACTAACCACTTTCCACTGTCCTACGGACAGCAGCTCCTTAGCTTAAATGGAAAACTTATCTTTGACTGTGTGTGAAACTCTACCAATATTTTAGTAGACTTAGGTGTCTTTCCATCTGTTTGCTTCACTCTTAGGCGATCAGCGCGTGTTCGAGTACTCACCGGACAATTTCAAAATGGTCTGTAAACTCGGTAATACCAACTAATCATTTTCCTTATGAGCATTAACTGTGAAAATATGTTTTCATTGTAGAAAGAGCCTAGTGGGTTGGAGAGGATGTGGACTCCGATTGGAGAAATCGAAGTGGACAATTTAGTGTGCCTGGTATTTGCCAAACCATCACAAACCCCATTACCTTTGAGCAGCTTTTCCCCACTGAACCCATTGGCAAATTGACACGGATATTTTTGGCGATTCCAGTTCATGCTATTTGACAGATTTCAGGCCAAAAATTGAGAAATAAAAATTGCATAAGAAAGGTTGGATTTGGAGAAATCGTTTATTCCACTCGGCGACACTAAACTGAGAAAATTGAAGAAGTTTATTTGCGTCAGGTCAGCGAATAACGCATTGTAAAACACCAATTTCAAATGGGTCAGTCCAGCCACTTTCGAATGATTGCTGTCTCCTAGAATGATAATATGCACACCTAATAGCATTTTTATTTTGACAATATTTATTCCTCAAAGCCTTTTTCTATACGCAGCCCAAAACGAAAGAAGAGAAAGAGGATGCTTTATTTTTGATATTCCAAAATGATATTTTTTAGTTTCTTCATTTCTAGAAAAAAAGGCAAACTCAAGTCGAATTGTATGCCAGAAATCCGCCTTGCATACTTGCTTCACCGTCATTAAGATATGATCTTTTAAGCTATTTTATTATTGAAATTATAACTATTATCCTGGTAAATTGTCTAACAACAACAAAATACGCCTCAAAGTCACCAGTCCATCTGAGCTCAGTTCAAAATCCATTTGTTGTCAAACCATCGAAATTTGTATAGAGGCATAATATCCACAAAAATTTTTGGCTGAGTGTTTTTATAATGACGTAATCAATATGCCAAGATGCATTTACAGAACCGATAGAATAGGCCTGCTAGATAAGATAAAAACGTACACAATAAAACTTCGCCATGACTGAAGGTAAGTAGCAAAAGAAAAATTATGGATGTCACGACATGCTGCTTGCTTTGTTTTGCTAGTGTATTGATAAATATGTACAGTGACCTTGCAGATTGCGTATTTAGGCAGTTAGTTAAGCCAATACTGAAGGTCATTTTAGCATTTTTTATAAATTAGCCCAGACAAAACTTCCATCGTCCATTCTATTATAGGTGAGGTTTACAAAACTTTCAAACAATTATGCCATAAGTGCATTTTTCTGTAAACATTTCGACAACTGAATTGTGTTTTCATCCTGCTGTCATTAGAATGGATGGCCTGGGGCCAAGGAGACAAATTTCATTATAAAAAGAGAAAAAATAATATAAATACTTTTATAAAGCTAAATGTACTTGTTTCTTTATTTATCATTATTTAAAATCTTTTTTATTTATTTATTTAACTATGAACATCGCGGAAATTCAATTCCTCATCAGCAACAAGTACAGTCATTCTAGCCAACCAATAAACACTTCTTTTTTGAGACTGCTTAAGAAGATTATTACATTTATTGTTAAGTTTTTTTCCAATTAACCCAGTGCCAGAAGAGAAGATGACAAAACACGGTAAGTCTAGACCTAAAAATGGCGCTTGCATTCCATTAATTCCTCATTTATTTGAATGGTTGGTTGATTTTCGATTTAAAGTATGAAATAATGCTGTAAAGGGATCACAGATAATCGGTAAAATTGACTAAATTCTTGGGAATTCCTCAATTTGTTTGATGCACTTTCGTATGCTGTCCTATGAAATAAAACCTACTACTTTCTATACCTGTGGCATTTCTTAATGTAAGCTTAACCTCTCACTTTTCTTATAAAACAGCACACCTCCGAGCTAATAAGTTTATTCATGGAAATAAAATTTGTCAACGAAAGGCACAGTTGTTTAAATAAGGGTCGCATGCGAGCCAGATGCAAACAATGGAGGTCAAATCTGCTCATGAAAAGAGCATCTTGATGGTTAATGAGGGTCATTCGAACAGATCAAATCTTTTCGAGGTTGAGAAAAGCATTTAAAGACAGAAGACTCAGTGAGGAGTCGCATAAAAGGCTCTTCAAGCACAGGATGCACCATGCTGCCGATCGGACGTTCTCGTTTGCCAATGCTCGAGGCAACGACTCCTTCAAGACCAATGGAGGCGTGTGAAATTCCATCTGTAGAAGTGAGTGGACTGTGCAAGGTGGTACACGCTAAGAGGTCTTTGAGGCGTGCCTGTTGCATTGTGACCGACGCTGGGTGTGGGTGCGTGTGACAAATTGACTGAGTAAATTTCTGCATCGTCGACGTCATTATCGTGCACGTTGTCGACAAACTCGTCCATAGGAAATTGGTCAAGTCTAGTATTCGAGACTGCCATCTTTACGAATGAGATTTTATAAGACTGCTTATAGTTACTTAAAAAAGGATACTTAGTGGCCGACGATAAACCTCGTGAAATTTTATCATAAACAAGGGCTTTAAAAAGGTATTGCGCAGCGTTGTATGGATGAAAATACAATAAATTTAATCCATGTTCAAATGTGGGTTTAATTTTGATAGCGAAATCATGTAAGATCTTTTTTATTGTACCTCCGAGGATAAATTCTTAATTTGTCAGCCATGGAGACACTCAGTAATATGCATTTGCTGGCTGGTTAGGTCAACTACGAGCCAATTCTACACAAACTGATGACTTGAGTTTCTTGATGTGTGTAACACTGATGAAAAAATACATAAATTTAAACAAAATGTTTTTCCCCTTCAGCACCAACAGGTTTGAGAACTGAATTGAATTTTCATTGAATTTATGATATTTATTCAACCAGAAACTTCCGTATAATAATCTACTAAGGCATTTAAATACATAAAGTCATTTTGGTCCCACAACCTTGATTCCCAGCCTCCGTTGAGTGCTACACTCAAGGGGATTTATGCGGTATAGGAACAGAGAACAGAGGGGCATGACTCAAATTTGGTCTGGTGGTCTGGTGAAAGGGATGTCCGGTAGCTAGGTCTACGCTGTCTAGACAGACCAGCTGAGAACGCGATCTTGGTTCATCTGTCTACACTGCCCAGCTGACGTCGGGCTGCCATGTAATCACTACTGCTCACATCTCTTTATCCAATCAGGACTCTGTAGAGAACGTTCTGACTGTTGGGGAGTTGACTAAAATTTGCTCGGCATGATGCATTTGCTTGGTAGATGGGGATAGATGACCATGATCACGATGCTGATCCCAGTCTTTCTAACGTACTACTAGCATTGCCTTTTGAGTGCTTGAGTAAGAAGGAAGCTGAAGTCGATAAGACCCAATTGGACTCTTTCAAAAGACTTCTTGTTATGCTTTATCATACAAACAGATGAAGAAGCATGAAAACATCTTTATCTTTATCAAGTGACAGATTCAATTCGTAACATCAAAATCTGTAGTGGTTAATATCAGACTTTTATTTAAACGAATAAATGTTGGCCAAAAGGCAATTTAAAAATCATGTAAATAAATAAATAGATGAATAAAGCGAAGAAATACTCAATTTCGTTTTTGGGACTAATTTTGCTTACTTGATGCATTCGAGATGAAATAGGCAATTGTAAATCAATAATCATATTTATAGGCAAGGACACGTGAATTTGAACATCTACTTAGTGAACATGTATTTCCGACAGAGGTAGATGCGTGCAGATTAGATGATGATACATGGCGGAGAAGAGGGGTGTTTGCTCAATCCCGCCTGCTCGTTGGAGTTCCATTTGCACTTCAAGAAAATGCATCGCCACTTGGCACCAACAGTCGTGAGGATTAACTGAGCAGTCAGTCTTGTGGAGCAGCAGTCCTGGTGGAATGGCATCGAGCGTAAAAACATCTGGGCAATTGCAGAGGAGAATGTTCTGGAAATACATAGTCAACTGGAGTGCTGGTCTATCAACGGCTTGGCAAAATGTGGTCAAAGCGTCTGCCACAATGTGTCCCACATGTCTGATCATATCTGCCATCACTTCGTGCTCAAAGTAGGCTTTTATAAGTAAGAGTGGTTGGTCACCGTCTTCAGATGTGAATCCTGGCAAACGACAGGCTGCATTCCTCAGAGATATCATAAGAAACTTGCTAATTAGTGCAAGTGCTGCGCAATTGACCGTTGACGGACTTTGCAAGAAGTCAATGTGGGTGACCAAGTTGACGAGATTCATCCATTTTTGGATGTTGTCTGCAGGCAGTTCTCTGTCACCCTGAGCAGTGTTTGCATTTAAACATCTGCTAAGTGTGCCTCTTATGGGGACCCCTCGAAATCTCTCATAAATATACGACCTGTATTTCAGGGGTTTCGGACGCAAACGACACCAGATTTCACGAGCTACCTCAAACACAACGGCTCCTTCGAACTCACACAAACCGCGTACGGCTTCCGTGTAACTCGGTCGATTCTCCACCAGCCAACGTACCAAATAGCACACAGTGCAACGATTGGCGTAAGGCGTGGGGTCGACACGAGCACTGCCACCATCTCGGAAAGACAAAATTTCAAAAAGAAAGTTCCTGTTTGCGAGGAATGTTTGAATGCGCATGGCTTCGATTGGAGCAGTCAAGAAAACCGGTAGTCCATGGAGATCCGGAGTTGTCAAAGGTGTTCCACTGGGAAGATTCTCAAGGTCTACTAGCAAGTTATTGTGAAAAGTAGAATTGAATCGTGCATGTGGTATGAAGCAATTATGTACAACTCTATTTCTCGTATATCCGACTTCTTCCATGAAAGATGGATGCTCTTAGTGGAATTATGCGAATTAATGCTGTGAGCAGAATAAGATCTTTCATTCGAATGAGTACTTATCCATTTGTTCAAATGCATTATCAACCAGTTGGATTTAACATCTTCGCATTCTGTGATGCATGGTCTCTGGCACTCGTGCATACGAAAGATCATTGTTCAAATGTCATTTCGCGTTACTTTAGTGGATCATCTTGCTAGTAGCTTTGACAACTAGTGTTTCACATACGATATTGTAAAAGAATTCATTGAGCCCTCCTCACGAGTTCGCATGATTCGAAAGGCCCTTTTCTAAGGGTTCGTTCAGAGCTTAAAAAGTGAGTTCCATCGTGTGGACAAAATCTTGCGCATACTGCAACAGACATGAATGAAACCATATTGATTACAGTCAAGCGGAAATAACGATTCTACGTGTTTTAAAAGAAGGTGGTTTCCAAAATTAATCAACAACCGAGAGGACAGATGAGCCGATAGAACTGGAATCTAGTTAACATTGCAATCAATCAGCCCTTGAAATAACTAGTCCCACATACAAATTGCTTATAATTCGAATGGAAGTCGTCGAAATCAGTTGAAAAATCAAACGTCCTGACTGAGTAGTGCAAGTTTTGGAAATCTAAATTGGAATCTTAGGGAATTTCAAATATACATTAAATAATGCAGTTTTCACTTATTCTTAGGTAAGCAGCCAATACAGATTGCAGTGATTAATGCTCTCTGTTTGAGACAAAAGCTATATGAATATGACCACTTTTATACTATCACTAAAGTAAAGTTGGCTATATTTCTAAAGCAAGGGAAAATCCCCTCTAATGCAAACTCTTGAGGCCAAGTAGGTGCATATGAAACTTGTGTGTATGCGTTAACCAACGATTATACTCAACGTATCGCTTTTCCATTATCGTAGTCAAAATGTAACACGAATAACAATAAGGAATAATATTTGCATTTTGATGGAAGATCTCTTATTCAGATGAAAGGATATTTCATGAAAAACTAAGTATTGGACAGCGTCCCAGACACGGTTCCTCACCACCACCAAATTGATATATGCAGTTTCATTTAATTTATTGTATTAATTTTATAAGGGAATTCTCCACCCTTTGATTCAATGAAATCAGAACAGAAAAACGCATTTTTGAGGATCGCTTGCTGAAATCTAAGATAGCACATTTCTAATGAACCACGACAAAAGTTGTCTCAAGACAATCAAGGCAATCATTAGCCTGTATGATGAATTCAGCTCCTCAACCACCGAGTGAGAAACCTCATGTTAACAATGACTTAGCAACTCACTCTGCGAGTGGTGAGATTAAGTTTTCGAGAAAGGTGTTCATCAAACACCTTCTATTAATGAGACTAATTGTGAGGTTCCATGGATCTGCCAGAGCCAGTCTCTCATTGTGTACACGTTATGCGTCCTGAGTGTATCTAGGTGTGGTCTATTTGAGTGATCCAAGTAGGAAGTCGTTTTTCGCCCCCAAAGCCGCTGCCATCGTCTCTTAAAGAACTTGAGTGTGTTTTAACTCAGGAATGGGCTGAAATCCCCTTGGAAACAATTCACAATGTGTATGAATCAGTGCCTCGGAGAATAGAGGCTGAAATTGCCCCAGAAGGTGGTGGGTCTACACCACACCAGAATATGTCCTGTTGGTTTCAAGGTGTTTCCACCATTTTATCTATTACTTAGAGTACTGATTCGCTAAAGGTCCGATGTTTGATGCGGCGGAACTTGTACGGAAGTAGCTGACACAAAATGGTTGCTGATTTACGATTGAGGCCCCAATACGATAAACAAAAATGTCTATGAACACTGCGAACCGAACGCAGCATTACGGGTGGCTGCCCTCGGCTCTTTGCAAATGCAATGCAAAATCTGCAGGTAAAGCACTGACAGGGCTTAGGTGAACAGGCCATGTCTAAGCGGAATCGCTGACTACTGTAGTTAAGCCTTGGACGACGCGGGTAGCAGGATTCATCCTCCGTGGCTCCGAGCAAAGTCAAAACACTTGTCCCCTTGCCCTAGTCCCTCCGGTATTTGGCCCCTCCTGAACAACCCAAATCACTTTAACCCACCCATCCGTCAAGATGTCGGTATTACAAACAGTGTTGCGTTATTCGACCACAAAATTGACTAGCCAGATTCTGATGAGATCTCTTCTCGAGGAAGCTGTCACATCGGCTCGCTTCAGTCTTATTCCAAGGGCGGTTGGATTGTGGCGGTTAATCTAAATAATCACATTGATGAACGACGATCGATTTCAATGTCGACGGATTTGTACGTTTCTTTGGTACTGCTAATAACTACCACTTTTGCAGTAATCCTCTGGCATCAAAATTAGCCTTAAAATGGCATCTTTTGACAATCAGACGAAAACGACTGTGGAAACCGCCAGAAAGTGCATAGATGTGCCTCATTTGTGGCGCCATCACAAGTAGACAGCCTAAACAGCCGCTTTGATCAATCGCACGATACGTGATTGATACATGGGATTCCAGGGGTGGTTCCATTGCACCAAGATGTAAACACAAACGCAGTTTTTTATTTAAACCTATCAATCAATAATAATGCCTTGCGCAAAGCAATGGTGCTGAGAGAGTCCAATGATTGGTTGGGGTTGGGGTTGCGATGGACATATTCCTGAAACTTCACCCGAGATCGCATTTTGTGCGTGGACAAGATGTCCGTAAAACGCTATCTCTTCTACGCTCTCCTGCTCTCTGAGTTGCTGTTACAAGGACATCCAACAGCATCGATATTCACCACACGACCCTCAGCTTCTAGGGATCGGAGAACTGTCATGGGTTGAAAGTATTGCAGATGAAACCTTTTGGAAGCCTTTAACGTCTGATTGAAGTGCGACAATCTCATCAGAGAGGAAATGCTACTTAAAGCTAGGGTTGTGGACTTTAACTAGAGTCAATAGGACAGGAAAACACAATTTTCGTCATTGATTCTATTCCGGATCAAGTTCCCGAAGTAATATGAAGGGTTTCCGAGACGAGATGTATATTTGTGTAAAGGTTAAAAGTTCAATGTCCCCTTTGGACACACGTATGGGTGCCAGAAATGCCATGCGTAATCTGGAGAAAACGGTCAGATATGATTCCGTTAAGTTGATTACTAACACCAACACTTGGACACCCGGAATCATGCTTTTGTTCCATTGGGATCTCAATACCACACAGGAGAGAAGCCTAAAGGGAGTTGAAGTTCCTCTTGATACGCTGTGCTGGTGCATCAAAAGCACGAGACTCTGTGCCAATGGTGCCATTCAGTACAATTTGGTAATCATAAGAGGCGTTGCCTTGTGTTTCAGTTGAATTCCACTGCAAAGACCTCCAGCCCCATGGAAACATGTCGTGCCCACTGCCGGACAAAATGGTAACTCCGGTGTTCTGTGGGTTCGCTAAGGCGGGCAACGCCTCCGGTCGACCCGTATTCATCAACTACGGTCGAGCCGAAGACATGCTGGCATTTTCCAATGCCTCCGCTCTCTGCTCCCCAGACATAATCCTGGTTGCTCGCCACGGATTCAATTCCTACGGCAGCAAGGTGAGGCACATCGTGGCTCGTTGCAAAGATCTCCAAGCAGACCAGTTCCCGGGAGGCATGATTATCTTCAAGGATCCAGCCGATACACCCTCAGATGTGAAGGCCTTTCCTCATGGCATAGGTGTCCCCAGTGATGGAGTGGGCTATCACTTAGCCAGGATGAACAAAAATGACGGAGATCCGGAGACACCGGGATTCCCCTCCATCGGTGGGTTCCATCATTTCATTTTCACACAAGCAAATACTTCAATTACCTAGTATCAGTCCCCTGATCCTCCTCAAAAACCACATGAAGAAAAATCCCTTCGTCTCTTTTGGCCTTGTGTCCTGAACTTGTGTATTTATGTGCATTGATGGTGGGTGTGATGGCTAAATCGATTTTAGATGGAGTCTACAGGGTGGAGAATGCAGAGGAGGTGGCAGAGACGCCCTTCCCGATTCAGCCAATCACTTTCAACGATGCGGTCCTCTTCATTGGCGGAATAAAAGGAAAGCCCATTCCCTCGTCGTGGGAGCCGTCACCTATCAAGTTCATGGGGCCTGATGGTGACTAGTAGGTTTCAAGCTCATCTGGTCCCCCTTGGGGTCACTGTTGCCCAATCCCTTTCGAGAATGTTAATTGTCCTCACCTTGTGAATATTTACTCGCTATAAATGCAATTCCACCAGTTACTGATTTTAACCTACAGGGTAGAGACTTCTCCGAACAATTTGAGGATCACTTTCATTAGCACTTACACCAGATGACCTCCCTAATAACGCCACCAATGAATAGATTCGAGGGCTTGATTTGACAATTAGATGATGCTGCTGCCCCATCTCTAATCATCGACGTGTGTTTGACTTTGCAGCCTGGTGCGGATGTCGACGGTGAATAGGGTTGAGACGAATGCGTCGAGCGAGGCTTGTCGACGTCGTTGGCATATTGCCGGGAGTCGGACCGGAGGCGGACAAGTACGTCATTTTGGGCAACCATCGCGACGCCTGGATTCAGGGCGCTAGCGACCCTCACTCCGGAACCGTTGTTCTACAGGGCGTGGCCTACCTCCTCGGTTTGGCCTACAGAGAAGGCGAGTTGGCTTTGGCAACACTATGCTCCACCTGGTATCTCCCTCAGTAGCAGCACAATTGAGTTCACATCGTTATTGCAGTGTAGTGTGTTTGCGATGCAATGGACGGCTTCAACTAGAATGCTTAAATGTACATTGCAAATGCCAAATGCAGTTGGTTTTTAAGAAATTATATGTCGAACTTATCATAAGATAAACAAAAATTATGGTAGTCAAACAATACTCTTCAGCAAAACACGGACTTCACATTGCCAATAGAGAGGCTCATTGCAAAACTGTTTTAATTCTTTCGAAGAACAAATAACTTCCTATTATTTCTTCTACGCGGAGCCTAAAATATTTCTCGTCATTGTCATGGCATGCAAAGTAGACCGTGACAAGTTGATTATCTGGTGATTGGCTGACGATATCTGGTTTGACTTTCTCCTAATGTGTGGTAGACAAAGTGACAGAATTCCCAATTCAAGTTGGTGGCTCCCCGTGATATTATTTTGAAATCAACTTAACTGGACAGCAAATCCAACCAAGCCACTGCAATACTTCTGCTTAAGTTTGTCTAGGTGTAATTCTGATGCCGTTCAAGCATGACAGGGTGTTCGTCAGTGCTGCTCAATTCTTGTGGTCACAACAGCTTGGTGGAATCCATTGAAGGCCCCACCTCATGACGCCTGATTGTGGCTACTGTGAATGAGTTTCTGGACCTACGACAGCCACAGTAGGCATGACTCATCAAAGGAGCCATCAATTCAGCAATAGTGATCAATGTGATCCCGATGTTCCATAGAGAAGAAACCCTAGTCATCGACATATTGTAACTCAGATATGAGCAGTAATGGCTGGTTTAATTGCTTCGGTTTGCTTCCGCACTGACAGGTTGGCGTCCGAAACGAAGCATCGTGCTAACAAGCTGGGACGCTGAGGAGGTCGGCCTCATAGGATCCACGGAGTTCACTGAGCTCTTTCGCGAAGAACTTCTCTCCAAGGCCATTGTCTACTTCAATCAAGACTGTCCAGTCAAAGGCAACGGCACCTTCTATCTTCAGGCCGATGAGTTTCTTGAAGACGCTCTTAGGGATAGCATAGAGGCAGTTGGTGAACCCTGTGACCCAGAGGAGAGAGACGTCTACGGGAGTTATAGGAGTAGCAGATCAAGTCTTCAAAGGAGGTAAAACGAGAAATGCTTGAATTACTGATTCTATTTTGCATTTAACAGCGCCATCCCAGTTGGTGGATCTGCTGGTCACGTTCCATTCCAATATCAACTTGGAATACCATCGACAAACCCCGAATTCAGACCTGTAGGTCCTGTTTTAAGCAATCGAAAATGCACCATTTGCATTGCCTCTCAACCATAGATCGTAGGTCGTGCAATTTCAACTGCAAGATATGGGGAACAAAAATGGAGATATTTGGAAAAGAAATAAACCGTTTTTTGTTTGTCCAGAATCCACCGTTGTTTACGGCTCCGTCCTACCATACGGCGTACGATTCCGTGGAAATGGCTGTCAAATTCACAGATCCACCCTGCAAATCCGATGGCAGCCTACTGCCACTCCATCGATTCCTCATTCGCTACCACCTCCAACTTCTCCTCGAATTTTCCTCATCTACTCAACTGCCAATCAACGCTCGCTCGAAAGCTCAGACACTGCGAGATTCTTGGTCCGATATCTGCGATTCAAACAAGTTGGTTTTTGAGGGCCTCAAACAGCGTTTCGCCATCGACCCCTGTACGAAATTCCACCTCTATTTAATTACTGTTTACTTTCGCTGCATTAAGCTACTCTTAGCCCATCATAAGCCCACATAGGGCATGTCGCAAAAGTCAGAGATAACAGACGATCCATAATTTATTTTTACCAACATTCATCAAACTGCTGAACAGAAATGGATATCACTGAATTCCACATCGTTTTAAATTATTTCTGAACAATTGAAAAAAACTCCTTAGTTTAACACAAATGGTATTTATGCCTATACTGTTTTCATTAAGACAAAGTGACGAGGAAGATCTACGAATTTCAGTCTGCAGCAGAAGAATTCGATAGATATCGCTATACAAGGTAAGGCTCTCTAAGACGGCTTGTTTTAGCTTTACTCCATTTTGACAACTAAACTGCCTTTACCTTATAGTGGATGCATTCATATGGTGAATGATATTCTCGCTCGGCTGCCACGATATTTCATCACTCATGTGGGTTCTGCCTTCCCGCATCACGTTTTGGTTGACGCCACCTACACAGACACACATCGGGAGAGCTACCTGCCAAGGATTCGAAAGATTCTGCAAAAGATCAGCGACTCTGAGGGCAATTATAACGAAGACCTCGTGAAAGCTCTCAAAGTGGAACTTTCCGCCCTAGTTACCGCACTCACAGGCGCCTCGAACCTCCTCAAGGGGGGTCTTTTCGGATCCCTTGATTCTATGTTCCGCTATCTTTGCCCTCAGAACTAATTAAGCCCTAGGCAGAAAACCGCCGATTTTCGTTGACTCACAAGCATTGATTTGAGTTACCTTGACCAATTAAAAGAGCGCTGATTTATGACCCAACTCCTTTCGTTTAATCAAAACTAATCATGTGGGTGATGTGTTGATCCCCTTGGGTACAACTTTGATGCAGAGACTAATTAGTGACCTTATTCTACATAAGCGGTGTCTTGCAAGCTCTATCATTAACCTACGATTTCACTGCTGTGATTGAGATCAGTGATCAGAAATCGAATTGGGCGATTACATAAAGGGACACAGATCCAATGTGAATAGACCAAATGTTTCTGGTAATCTCTTAAATCATTCACTTATAGTTTTGTAGCTATAAGCTTGACCAACACTAAAAATGACCATACAAATTAAAGCCTTTTTCGTGTAGTGCTAACCAATGCAATCACTCTGTGAAACTTCTTGCATTGATCGCTAGACTTAGCACTTGGTTGATTTATCAGATGTGTCAGAGTTGTTGAAAAATTCAAACCCTTACTTGTGAATTAAATAGAACATGTCTCCGTATTATAAATAATATGCTATAATTTATAGTGATATCATACTAAATAATAATATAATAACATATCAATAACATAACCTCTTATTATAAAATAATTGGATTAAATTCAACTCAATTGCAGTGGTTAGTGTTATCCATCAAAAAATGGGAAGTATTTGTGACGGTTTTCATTCAAAATTGACACAAGGAGTCCACCGTAGCTAGAAGAAAGCGACATTAATGCAGAGGATCTGATTGCGCTTGCGTAGCAGCAGATTTCTGGGAAAGTGTGCCAAGTGTGCCGAGTGTGCCGACAAGCGTTGTTTCAAGGAAATCAAGACAATCATTAGCCTGTATGATGAAACCAGTTTCTCTGCCACCGAGTGGGAATCCTTGTGTTAACAATGACTTAACAACTCTCTTTCCGAGTGGTGGGATCAAGTTTTCAAGAAAGTCCGATTTATCATTGCTTATTCCAGTGCGACAACGCTCACCTTGTCTATTATATGCCTTAATATCTAGTAAATTCCCCCTCGAATTTCCCCAATGCCTAACTCCGCTCGATTGAAATGAATGTTAGGAGTTGTAAGTAATATGCACAGTTTTAAGCACTGTGTCGTCTCCAGTTAAGTTCTGGTTTATGGTTCTATTCATTAGATCAATGGCTCATGAATTCATTGAAATGTCAAAGCGAAAATCGATGAGCTTCAAAGTGAAGCTGCCAAAATACGTTTAAATCCACAGAACAATAAAATACTTCTCGAGGGAAAATTTCATCTCTCAAATGCCATCAGACATCTCCGAATCTGAAAGTGCTGGCCAAACATACTCATAAATTACGCACATAGACGTCCTACTACCAACACGAGCATCAAGCACTATGTCAAACGATGCTGCAATCCTCCCGTGCAAGTCTGATGCAAACGAACCATGCCAAACCAGGTGGCTCACCCATTCAGCCAGCTGGCCCGCACCTTCCAATGCACTCAGTTTTCCGATCCGTATTTTGCTCCGAAATCAATATCAATGCTCGGCGCCCTATGTAATGCCATGCCTGATACGATGCAGATGCAGACAATCCAGTAAGATCGAGAGGCACGCCAACCAAGTTGGACTCAAGTTGAATGCTTATCTAGTCGAATACACCTGTACTCTGTGGATCTTTCAGTTGTGTAGAGAGAGGAGATGTACGTGGAAAGGGATTCCACAATCCCTCCAGACTCACCGACAACATAGACGAAGGTTCGTTAATGACTCATAAAATGGGGGAACTGGATCCCGGTGGCTCAAGCGTTCCTCAGTCTGGTTCGTCAGGTCAAACTCTATCCTCAGTGTGATTTATAAGTTTCATTTCAATGCCTCAATCTGGTGCTAAAGACATCTCCAAGGGCTATTAAAAGCTGAATATTGAAGATAATTATACTGCTATTAAAGATAAATTCCTGATGAAAAGCTGCAATGATTGGTTTCTATCTTAGATTCGGAGTCAAAATTGTATTTTTATTGAATAACGAAAGAGAATATTTTAGTTATCAGTTGGATCTTCCTAGAGTTTAATTTAAAATACCATGTCTGCCCTTAATTTCCCTTTTTTATTTCAAAGCACCCAGCTATTTGTCAAATCCGTCTCTCGCTTAGAAAAAGCTTCTCAGCCGGACTTGCCATTTTTTCAATTCACTGATAAATGCTTAATTGCTTCGGTTTTGGTTCCTATTTCACACAAACACTCGAATTTAAAACGAAATTCCAAGGGAATTAGAATAACATTTTCTATATTTTTCTCTTGATCAAACATCCTTGTTAGACTTTTCATTTGGTCAAGAATAATTGACAATTTCACCATAAGATTATCTCCCAAAACTAAATTACACTTCCTACTTCAGCATTGGGCAGTTTCAAGACTTAGAGGCAAACACATTCATTAAGAAAATAAACACATAAAAGCACATTTAGGACAACTAAAATGCAAAAACACCTCATCAGGTGTAAGCCTTCGTATGATGTTGAATATTATTAGTCACTGACGGAGGGTATTCGATGCAAGATTGACGAAGGCCTTAGCATAGTACTCTGTGACAGACTGCGGTTGAGGGAGGAAGGATACGTAGGCGACGGACTGGCAGACAAACCTGATGAAAGGCATGCGCAGCACTTTGCCCCAGCGCGAGTCGGGTGCGAGGAGGTAGCAGACAGAGAACAAAGGAGAGAGCAGGGCGAAGAGCAAAATTTCTATTAAATGTCTTTTTAAATCTTCCAATGCCTAATACCGTTGATAGAGACGAATTTTAGGATCTGTAAGCAATATGCACAGTGATTTTCAGTGAACATCAAAAGGTATTCATCAAACGCCTTCTATTTATAAGACAAATTGTGAATTTCCATGAATCTGGCAGAGCCAGTCTCTCATTGTGTACACGTTATGCGTCTTTAATGCATTTAGGTGTGTGGTGGCGTTTTTACCCCACAGGCTAATGTAAAGTACGTAGTTGCTGCACTACCTAAAATAGTTTGGTTAGTACGTGTTACGATCGATAACGGCCACAAGAGACGAGACGCGTCGTAACTCCAAAGTTTATTCAACAAAGTGCAAGTCGTCATAGTAACGACTTAAACAATAGTACATATTATACAGATAATAATGAAAGGTTAATAAATTACAGTTCAGGATAATCAGAAAATTATAAATATAATTTTCTGGAGATGCAACACAGGCCGTGGATGAAAAGACTCAAATACCCAGGCCGTAGTGCTCTACAGCCAATGCTACACTTGTTCACAATGTGGGTGTTCACCTCGTAAGACATGTGGTCAGTTAAGACAAACGTTTGAGCCTATCAAATAAATCAATCAAACTCACTTATCGAATTGTCGTGGATTCTTCTCACATTATCCACCCAATCACGCCAGAAAAAAGGTCCATTTGCTCTAATAAGACTGCTAATCGGTATTGACGGACGATATGTCTCACTTCATTCCTTGGTTATTCATTGCACAGACTGTATACATCAGTAGTTGAACGCGAAATTTAGTTCAGCATTCCTATTAATTGGCACAGTGCACAAGAAGACAATTGGTTCTAAATTTGCATGTCAAATTACTAAACGTTCATTAAATTGCATTACAGCGAATTGAGCAGGCTGATTGGGAGCAAGGCCTACATGCGGTCGTATCCCCTATGTCTACTCTGGCCAACACTTTATTAATTGCGTGAGATTGCAACCATCGAGTGTTCGGTGGGTCTCTCGAGCCTATAAAGCGGCGCCGCCAACGGATTTCATATTGACCGAATATGTTACAGATGAGGAGCTCTCTCGCTCATAGCAACCAGTGCTGAAATGCACCAAATTTACTGTAATGCCTTAATTTACGCAGAAAGAGATGAGCATTCTTGGGAATGCGTCCACTTGCCAATCCGAAAAAGGCCTATTTTGCATCTCCTTCTTTAAATATCGTCGCTTTTTTCTCATTTTCCTTCACATTTTGCATAAGCCTGATAACACTCCAACGAATATCGCTATCTTAATTCAAATAAGTAAAAGGAACACATTCTTCAGTCTGGCGTTAAGTTTTCACCGCAGATTTCTAAGGCACTGACTTTATCTCATGTATGCAAGAGTGCTGTGTTTAGTTGTGCACACGCTTTCTCATTTGACTTCGACAAAGTTAGGTGTATTTCATCGCGTTATTCACTTAACTAGCAATTATTTATGGACACTACTACCTGACAACTGTTCTGCAGTTTACTGGCTTAAAACGGGCCCCACATTTGTTGTTGTTGCTGTTGTTGATGGTTGTTTGCGGAGTAGCGGCCGGCAGGTGAATAACACATTGAATGCAAATCTCGTCAGTTCTACGATAACGCCTCGAGCTAGGATTTAATAAAGTCCTAAATGAAATCCGTTTGCTTAATGAGAAATCATTTATAGAAATAGTATGTCAGTTCAGCCAAAGAACGGCAGAATTGGGGGACCAAACGATGAACTGCACCGTGATTCGATTGCACGCTTTTGTCTGCTTTCTATCGATCAAGACTGGCCATATTTTCACTCACATCAGTAGTATATTTCATTTGACTTATTCGGGGCTAAGGCGATTTGCAGTGCTGCCTATATCAGGTACTAAGCGGTTCCTGATTTACAGTAAGTTAAAAGTAGAAGCCACTGAGTTTGATCTCTCAGAAACATACATTGAAATTGGTTTTCGGTTTAGGTTACTGTCGTCAACTGATGACTACCCTGACATCAAGAAAATCGCAATAGGCCCGATTTGCTTAGTACTAAACTCAGTTGAACTTATTGGCAACTCAGTTTACACCAACACTTGCATACTCCACCGTGCATTTTCTTGAATTCATATGCTCTTGACTTGACCTCCATAGGAACTTACAAAGCTGAGAGAAGCGATGACACAGACAAGTGCTTCTATGCAAGTAGCTTCTGCCTTCTTATAGACTGAGAAGGCTTTAACCTAGCATTATCGTCTCTATATGTACGTTAGGACAACAGTAAGATGCATTTAAATCTTCCTGCGAATTACAGTGTTTGAGTGTTCAACCCTCCGAGAACGCAGGTTCATTCACAAGACACTGAAAGTCTGAATTCTCGGAGGCCAAGTCAGTCGCGGTATATTGGAAGAGAAAAGAAAATCTGCTACCCTCCTCACGAACAGTTAAGCTGCAATCCACCTAAAAAGCCTTTGCTAATGGCGGAAAAGCCAAAGTTGTAATCAGATTAAAACATGTTTGATTTTGCGAGATTGAAGAACCATTAAAGCCTCTTCAACTCGCTACAGCCTTTTAGTTTTGTCGAACTGCTTAACCCGAGAAAGCAAATCTCTCGAGCGAATAATTCGACTTAAAAACGGCAATTCCCATCGGTCCATGGAACGATCTAACGTAAATTTTCTGGAGCAAACAGTAGCCACTGATAGGAAACAAAAAGAAAATTAGCTCACGTTCATTGGATTCCTATTTCTTCGATCTGTTGGCTAAGCGGAAGATAGGGCAAAATGGTTTGCTGACACGAGGTGAAATATTGCGAATCGTGGGCTTATATACCAGCTTGTGATTAAACGCGAAGTACCATCCGTTTGAGAGAAGTTCAGATCGATATGCGTTCCATCAGTGCTTTCGAAATTATATCATATTTAACCAGCGTAAAAACGGAGTTTTGATCAAACATCCATCGAAATCGAGAAATGGCTGAAAATCGGTTAAGGCCGTGCACTGCCGAAAATTTTATTCGATCGGATTTATTTCTGGAATGCACCGATTAAAGATTTCATTTTGTTCTAATTTTCACATTTTTGAAACCGGTGTAATTCGTGGATCTTTAAAGAATTAATATCTCTTTAGTCTTGTCAAACGTATATGATTATCTGGACTGTCTTACATTTTGTGCTCCACTATCTAATGATAAACGAAAACTCCACTCAACGAAAACTTGAAGTATAAGTATTAAGGAGCTTTTAATAAGTAGCTACAATAACAACTACAATTGTTCTTAGAGTTTTGGTTCCTAGACACGATTTTCTAGCAGTAGCAGACAAACAACAAAATAATGAATGAACCGATTCAGACGAACATGTCTCTTTGATGTATAAATGGCATTAAAGTGTGAATATCACTTTCTACTAAATCATAAAAACTATCATTTCATGCTAAAATGTACAATATAGCTTGGTGAATGCAAGGATCATCAATTAAACCATTGAGAATCTTAAACAGACCCCGACTCTAAGTGATGAGCAGTTGTTGAGAGTGGTTTATTATACCTAGTTTTGAGTAAACCGAATGATAGATCTTCGTAAAATTGGTTCGATTTGATACAAACTTGATTAAAGTTAGCGGAATGCAAATTGATATTTTATGCCTTAAAGTTGCAATATTTCGTCAATTACAAGCCCTTTAATAATGAAATCAGTGCAGTACTAAGACGGTTAAATGAACACTATTTCTGAAAATCATGGCCAGTGAGGAATTGATTTGGTTTTCTAATTCTGACAGTACCAGGAATGCCAAACGTATTCCTATAAGAACTAAGAAATATTAAGGTTGCCTGCCATTCATTATTTAAAGAAATTTAAAGGATCTTTATTAATCTAAGGAAATTCATTTTATTAGCTTTCTTTTGGTTTTGCAGTTATTCCCTGATAAAGGTGATACGAGATTATCGTGATTAAAACAATTTATTGGTAGTATTAACGCTGCCGTGGTAAGTTTAGTAAAATTTCGAATTTAATTTAAACCTGATTGTGTAAACGGAGGGCTTTTAGATTTGATGATATTTAGGGCCTCTGAAGAGAAACACTGAAATGATGAGGTCTTAAAATTTGGCCATCTTCTAGGCTGCAAACTAAAAAGCAGTGAATCGCTTGAAATGATGACTATACCTTAACATTCTCAGGCACCTAAATTATTTTGCTTTGTTGCTTGGTTTTAGGCGCCACGTTTAGGAATCATATGTCCTGTGATTGTTCCAACTTAGAGGCATGGTTCTCAAAGATATGTTTGGATTCTTCCTTGTGAATTCAGAGAGAAAAAATTGCAATTTTGTAAAAAACATAATTAACCCCTGATAAAAATAAAAGACAAGACTACAGAGATATCAATTCTTCAAAGATCCACGAATGTGAAAATTAGAACAAAATGAAATTTTTAATCGGTGCCTTCCAGAGAAAATTCGGTCGAATGAAATTTTCAGCAGTGCACAGCCTTAACCGATTTTCAGCCATTTCTCGATTTCGATGGATGTTTGATCAAAACTCCGTTTTTTACGCTGGTTAAATGTGATATAATTTCGAAAGCACTAATGGAACGCATATCGATCTGAACTTCTCTCAAACGGATGGTACTTCGCTTTAAATCACAAGCTGGTATATAAGCCCACGATTCGCAATATTTCACCTCGTGTCAGCAAACCATTTTGCCCTATCTTCCGCTTAGCCAACAGATCGAAGAAATAGGAATCCAATGAACGTGAGCTAATTTTCTTTTTGTTCTCTATTATTAGCTACCGTTTGCTCCCGATCATGGACTGATGGGAATTGCCGTTTTTAAGTCGAATTATTAACTCGAGAGATTTGCTTTCTCGGGTTCAGGAGTTCGACAAAACTAAAAGGCTCCAAGCGAGTTGAAGAGGCCTAAATGATTCTTCAATCTCGCAAAGTCAAACATGTTTTAATCTGATCGCAATTTTGACACTTTCCGTCATTAGCAAAGAATTTTTAGGTGGATTGCAGCTTAATTGTTCGTGTAGAGGGTAGAATATTTTCTTTTCTCTTCCAATATACCGCGACTGACTTCACTCCGAGAATTCGCACTTTCAATGTCCTGTGAATGAACCTGCGTTCTCAGAGGGATGAACACTGAAACCATGTAATTCGCGGGAAGATTTGAATGCATCTTACTGTTGATAAGTTAAAGCCTTCTCAGTTTATAAGAAGGCAAGGGCTACTTGAATAGACGTAGTTGTCTGTGTCATCGCTTCTCCCAGCAATAATATTTTAATTTGTTCTAAAATGCACAATGTTCAGCAAGCTTGTAATCAAAGATGGCTTTGGAGATTTTTGCTTAGGTCAAGGTAGGAGCATATGAATTCAAGAAAATGTGAAGTCTTTCAAGTTACTCAGAAATTAGACCAGCACGATGGGGTGTCCAGGTGTTGGTGTTAACTGAGTTGGGTACTAAGCAAATCGGGCCAATTGAGATTTTCCCGATGTCAGGATAGTCATCAGTTGACGACAGTAACCTAAACCGAAGACCATTTTCAGTGTTTTTCTGAGCGATCAAACTCAGAGGTCGGATAAAAATGTGTATTTGATTCGGTAGGCTCTCAAATGGAATTCAGAGAACTAATTAATAAAGAATTTTCTGGAATCCATTTTGTATAGATTTAACTTATTGTAAATCAAGAATTGCTTAGTACCCGAAGTAGGCAGCACTGAAAATCGCCTTAGCACCGAATAAGCATTCTCGCAAACCAGAGGCTGATACCGCTTTAGGAAAAACTTGTACAAACATCATTTCGGAGGCCAGTCTTGATCGATAGAAAGCAGACGAAAGAGTGCAATCGAATTACGATGCAGTTCATCGTTTGGTCCCCCAATACTGCCGTTATTTGGCTGAACTGACTTACTATTTTTATAAATAATATCTCATTGAGCAAACGGATTTCATTTAGGTCTTTCTAACGGCCTGGCTTGAGGCGTTGCCGTAGAACTGACGAGATTTGCATTCAACATGTTATTCACCTGCTGGCCGCTACTCCTCCGAAAATAACCATCAGCAACAGCAACGGCAACACCAACAAAAATGCGGTGCCCGTTTTAAGCCAGTATATGGCTAAAAGATGTAGTCTAAAGTCAAACTAAACTGCAGAACAGTTGTCAGGTAGTAGTCTTCATAAATAATTACTAGTTAGGTGGATAACGCGATGAACTATACTACTGAGGTAAGTGAAAACATGGATGGTAGATTTCGAGTAGATTTTTCTAAAAATTGCCACGAATCCATGCAAGCGTATTGGCGTCACATTATTGAACCATTTCGGGAGCAAAAAAGGATGATTTGTTGAACCGGGAATGCAAGATGAAGACTTGCATTTTGGGCAAGTGAGGCAGTAAGTTGTGCCTCACAGAAGGTGGCGCGCATTGCAGTCAATAGCCGGTACATCATCGTTTCTCGAGTTACTTCAGCGAGTCTGAGCTATCTTAGGGGAGAAAGTGCTGGGTGCTGGCGATCTGCGTTGGATTTATTCATATTTATTCATCACGGTCTGCTTGATGGGTGGTTGGTTTAGATCGAGTTTAGGATCGCTGCTAATCCCTTCGTTTGGCGCTACTTTGATTACTCTACCTTGGAAGCAATCGTTCGTACTCACAACTTTGTTAAAGACAAATGAAAAATCATGTGCACAACTAAACACAGCACTCTTGCATTCATGGGATCAAGCCAGTGCCTTAGAAATCTGCGGTGAAAACTTAACGCCAGACTTAAGTATGTGTTCATCTTACTAATTTGAATTAAGATAGCGATATTCGTTGGAGTGTTATCAGGCTTATGCAAAATGTGAAGGAAAATGAGAAAAAAGCGACGATATTTAAAGAAGGAGATGCAAAATAGGCCTTTTTCGGATTGGCAAGTGGACGCATTCCCAAGAATGCTCATCTCTTTCTGCGTAAATTAAAGCATTAGAGTAAATTTGGTGCAGTCCAGCACTGGTTGCTATGAGCGAGAGAGCTCCTCATCTGTAACATATTCGGTCAATATGAAATCCGTTGGCGGCGCCGCTTTATAGGCTCGAGAGACCCACCGAACACTCGATGGTTGCAATCTCACGCAATTAATAAAGTGTTGGCTGGAGTAGACATAGGGGATACGACCGCATGTAGGCCTTGCTCCCAATCAGCCTGCTCAATTCGCTGTAATGCAATTTAATGAACGTTTAGTAATTTGACATGCACATTTAGAACCAATTGTCTTCTAGTGCACAGTGGCAATTAATAGGAATGCTGAACCAAATTTCGCGTTCAACTACTGATGTATGCAGTCTGTGCTATGAATAACCAAGGAATGAAGTGAGACATATCGTCCATCAATACCGATTTACAGTCTCTTAGAGAAAATGAAACTTTGATTAACAACGAATATGGACCACTTTTCTGGCGTGATTGGGTAGATAGTGTGAGAAGAATCCACGACAATTCGATAGGTGTGTTTGATAGATTTATTTGACAGGCTCAAACGTTTGTCTTAACCGGACCACTTGTGCATGGCGAGGTATTTGAGTCTTCTCATCCACGGCCTGTGGGGTAAAAACGCCACCACACCTAATGCATTCAAGACGCATAACGTGTACCCAATGAGAGACTGGCCCTGGCAGATTCATGGAATCTCACAGTTTGTCTCACAAATAAAAGGCGTTTGATGAACACCTTTAGCTGTTCACTGAAAATCACTGTGCATATTGCTTACAGATCCTAACATTCGCCTCTATCAACGGAATTAGGCATTGGGAGATTTGGCATTTGGGAGATTTAAAATGGCATCTTATAGATATTAAGGCAATAGACTAGGTGAGCGATGTCGCATTGGAATAAACAATGATAATCACTGTGCATATTGCTTACAGATCCTAAAATTCGTCTCTATCAACGGTATTAGGCATTGGAAGATTTAAAAAGACATTTAATAGATATTTTGCTCTTCGCCCTGCTCTCTCCTTTGTTCTCTGTCTGCTACCTCCTCGCACCCGACTCGCGCTGGGGCAAAGTGCTGCGCATGCCTTTCATCAGGTTTATCAGCCAGTCCGGTGCCCACATGTCCTTCATCCCTCATTCACAGTGCTCCATCTCCCCTAGGTTGCGTGCTGTCACAGAGTACCATGCTAAGGCCTTCGTCAATCTAGCAACGAATACCTTGTGTCAGTGACTAATAATATTCAACATCCTACGAAGGCTTACACCTGTTGATGTGTTTTTGCATTTTAGTTGTCCTAAATGTGCTTTTATGTGTTTATTTTCTTAATGAATGTGTTTGCCTCTAAGTGCGAAACCGCCCAATGCTGAAGTAGAAGTGTAATTTAGTTTTGGAGATAATCTTATGGAGAAATTGTCAATTATTCTTAACCAAATGAAAAGTCTAACAAGGAAGTTTGATCAAGAGAAAAAAAGGAAAACGTTATTTTAATTTCCTTGGAGATTTCTTTTAAAATTCTAGTATTTGTATGAAATGGAAACCAAAACCCAAGCAATTAGGCATTTATCAGTGAAGTGAAAAAATGGCAAGTCTGGCTGGGTAGCTTTTTCTAAGCAAGAGACGGATTTGACAATTTGCTGAGTGCTTTGAAATAAAAACGGGAAAAAAGGGCAGACATGCCATTTTAAATTAAACTCTAGGAAGATCCAACTGATAACTAAAATATTCTCTGTTGTTATTCAATAAAAGACAATTTGGACTACGAATTAGAGGATAGAAACAAATTATTGTAACTTTTCAACACAGTTTTATCTTTAATAGCAGTCAAATTATCTGCATTATTCAGCTTTCAATAGCCCTTGGAGATGTCTTTAGCACCAGAAATTTTGTTGTTGATATCGAAGCATTGAAGCAAAACTTAAAAATCACACTGTGGATGAGTTTGACTTGACAAATCAGCTTGAAGAAGCGCATGAGCCACCGGGATCCAGTTCCCTCATTTTTAGGCGTTAACGAACCCTCGTCTATGTTGTCGGTGAGTGTGGAGGGATTGTGGAATCCCCTTCCATGCACATCTCCTTTCTCTACATAACTGTAAGATCCACAGAGTAGAGGTGTATTGCACTAGATAAGCATTCAACTTTATTTCAACTTGGTTGGCGTGCCTCTCGATCTTACTGGATTGTCTGCATCTACATCGTATCAGGCATGGCATTAGAGAAGGCGTCGAGAATTGATATTGATTTCGGAGCAAAATACGGATCGGAAAAGTGAGTGCATTAGAAGGTGCGGGCCAGCTGGCTGAATGGGAGCTGAATGGGAGAGCCACCTAGTTTGGCATGGCTCGGTTGCACCAGACTTAATTGGTTCTGAGGGCAAGGATAGTGGTACATAGAATCAAGGGATCCGAAAAGACCCCCCTTGAGGAGGTTCGAGGCGCCTGTGAGTGCGGTAACTAGGGCGGAAAGTTCCACTTTGAGAGCTCTCACGAGGTCTTCGTTATAATTGGCATCAGAGTCGCTGATCTTTTGCAGAATCTTTCGAATCCTTGGCAGGTAGCTCTCTCCGATGTGTGTCTGTGTAGGTGGCGTCAACCAAAACGTGATGCGGGAAGGCAGAACCCACATGAGTGATGAAATATCGTGGCAGCCGAGCGAGAATATCATTCATCATATGAATGCATCCACTATAAGGTAAAGGCAGTTTAGTTGTCAAAATGGAGTGAAGCTAAAACAAGCCGTCTTAGAGAGCCTTACCTTGTATAGCGATACCTCTGGAGTTCTCTTGTGGCAGTTTGAAATTCGTCGATCTTCAGGGTCACTTTGTCTTAATGAAAACAGTATAGATAAGATATCCCTTGTTTGAAATTAAGGAGTTTTTTAAGTTGTTCAGTTTTGGGAATCGGTAATATCAATTTCTTCTCAGCAGTTTGATGCATGTTGGTAAAAATAAATTATGGATCGTCTGTTATCTCTGACTTTTGCGACATGCCCTATGTAAGCTTATGATGGGCTATGAGTAGCTTAATGCAGCGAAAGTGAACAGTAATTAAATAGAGGTGGAATTTCGTACAGGGGTCGATGGCGAAACGCTTTTTGAGGTCCTCAAAAACCAACTTGTTTGAATCGAGGATATCGGACCAAGAGTCTCGCAGTGTCTGAGCTTTCGAATAGGCGTTGATTGGCAGTTCAGTAGATGAGGAAAATTTGAGGAGAAGGTGGAGGTGGTAGCGAATGAGGAATCGATGGAGTGGCAGTAGGCTGCCATCGGATTTGCAGGGTGGATCTGTGAATTTTACGGCCATTTCCACGGAATCGTACGCCGTATGGTAGGACGGAGCCTTAAACAACGGTGGATTCTGGACAAACAAAAAACAGTTTATTCCTTTTCCAAATATCTCCATTTTTGTCCCCCATATCTTCGATTTGAAATTGCACGACCTACCATCTACGGTTGAGAGACAATGCAAATGGTGAATTTTTAATTGCTTAAGACAGAACCTACGGGTCTGAATTCGGGGTTTGTCGATGGTATTCCTAGTTGATATTGGAATGGAACGTGACTAGCAGATCCACCAACTGGGATGGCGCTGTTAAATGAAAAATAGACTTAGTAATTCAAGCATTTCTCTTTTTACCTCCTTTGAAGACTTGATCTTCTGCTCCTATAACGCCCGTAGACGTCTCTCTCCTCTGAGTCACAGGGTTCACCAACTGCCTCTATGCTATCCCTAAGAGCGTCTTCAAGAAACTCATCGGCCTGAAGATAGAAGGTGCCGTTGCCTTTGACTGGACAGTCTTGATTAAAGTAGACAATGGCCTTGGAGAGAAGTTCTTCTCGAAAGAGCTCAGTGAACTCGGTGGATCCTATGAGGCCGGCCTCCTCAGCGTCCCAGCTTGTTATCACGATGCTTCGTTTCGGACGCCAACCTGTCAGTGCGGAAGCAAACCAAAGCAATTAAACCAGCCATTACTGCTCATATCTGAATTACAATATGTCGATGACTAGGGTTCCTTCTCTATCGAACATAGAATCACACTGCTCACTATTGCTGAATTGATAGCTCCTTTGATGAGTCATGCCTACTCTGGCTGTCGTAGGTCCAGAAGCTCATTCACTCTTAACTGGGGCTACAATTGCGTGGTGCTATTCTTGCGTAGAAGTTAAGTTCACTACAACGACGGGTGATTGCAAGATCACACACACGATTGGTCGATCTCACCAGTGATCAATATGAAGTGGTCGAAGTAGCTGTCCAATGCTCATAGTGGCCACAATCAGGCGTCATGAGGTGGGGGCCTTCAATGGATTCCACCAAGCTGTTGTGACCACAAGAATTGAGCAGCACTGACGAACACCCAGTCATGCTTGAACGGTATCAGAATTACTTCTCGACAAACTTAAGCAGAAGTATTGTAGTGGCTTGGTTGGATTTGCAGTCCAGTTAAGTTGATTTCAAAATAATATCGCGGGAAGCCACCAACTTGAATTGGAAATTCTGTCACATTGTCTAGCACACATTAGGAGAAAGTCAAACCAGATATCAGCAGCCAATCTCCAGATAAACAACTTGTCACTGCCTATTTTGCATGCCATGACAATGTCGAGAAATATTTTAGGCTCCGCGTAGAAGGCATAATAGGGAACCATTTGTTCTTCGATAGAATTAAAACAGTTTTGAAATGAGCCTTTCCATTGACAATATGTGAAGTCAGTGTTTTGCTGAGGAGTATTGTTTAACTACAATAATTTTTGTTTATCTTATTATTAATCCGACATAATTTCTTAAAACCCTACCGCATCTGGCATTTGTAAAGTCCTTTTAGGCATTCTAGTTAAAACCGCCAATTACATCGCAGACACACTAAACTGCAATCATGATGTTATCTCATTTGTGCTGCTACTGAAGGAGATACCAAGTAGAGCATCGTGTTGCCAAAGCCAACTCGCCTTCTCTGTAGGCCAAACCGAGGAGGTAGGCCACGCCCTGTAGAACAACGGTTCCGGAGTGAGGGTCGCTAGCGCCCTGAATCCAGGCGTCGCGATGGTTGCCCAAAATGACGTACTTGTCGGCCTCCGGTCCGACTCCCGGCAATATGCCAACGACGTCGACAAGCCTCGACGCATTCGTCTCAACCCTATTCACGGTCGACATCCGCACCAGGCTGCAAAGTCAAACACACGTCGATGATTAGCGATGTGGCAGCAGCATCATCTAATCGTTAAATCAAGCCCTCGAATCTATTCATTGGTGGTGTTATTAGGGAGGTCATCTGGTGTAAGTGCTAATGAAACTGATCCCCTAATTGTTCGGGGAAGTCTCTATCCTGTTGGTTAAAATCATTAACTGATGGAATTACATTTGTAGTGACTAAATATTCACTAGGTGAGGACAATTAACATTCTCGAAAGTGATTGGGCAACAGTGACCCCAAGGGGGACCTGATAAGCTTAAAACCTACTAGTCACCATCAGGCCCCATGAACTTGATAGTTGACGGCTCCCAAGACGAGGGAATGGGATTTCCTTTTATTCCGCCAATGAAGAGGATCGCATCGTTGAAAGTGATTGGCTGAATCGGGAAGGGCGTCTCTGCCACCTCCTCTGCTTTCTCCACCCTGTAGACTCCATATAAAATCGATTTAGCCATCACACCCACCATCAATGCACATAAATACACAAGTTTAAGATACAAGGCCAAAAGAGACGAAGGGATTTTTCTTGGTGTGGTTTTTGAGGAGTATCAGGGGACTGATACTAGGCCATTGAAGTATGTGCTTGTGTGAAAATGAAATGGAAGGAACCCACCGATGGAGGGGAATCCCGGTGTCTCCGGATCTCCGTCATTTTTGTTCATCCTGGCTACTCGATAGCCCACTCCATCACCGGGGACACCTATGCCATGGGGAAAGGCCTTTACATCTGAGGGTGTATCGGCTGGATCCTTGAAGATAATCATGCCACCCGGGAACTGGTCTTCTTGGAGATCTTTGCAACGAGCCACTATGTGCCTGACCTTGCTGCTGTAGGAATTGAAGCCGTGGCGAGCAACCAGGATTATGTCTGGGGAGCAGAGAGCGGAGGCATTGGAAAATGCCAGCATGTCTTCGGCTCGACCGTAGTTGATGAATACGGGTCGACCAGAGGCGTTGCCCGCCTTAGCGAACCCACAGAACACCGGAGTTACCATTTTGTCCGGCAGTGGGCACGACATGTTTCCATGGGGCTGGAGGTCTTTGCAGTGGAATTCAACTGAAACACAAGGCAACGCCTCTTATGATTACCAAATTGTACTGAATGGCACCATTGGCACATAGTCTCGTGCTTTTGAAGCACCAGCACAGCGTATCAAGAGGAACTTCAACTCCCTTTAGGCTTCTCTCCTGTGTGGTATTGAGATCCCAATGGAACAAAAGCATGATTCCGGGTGTCCAAGTGTTGGTGTTAGTAATCAACTTAACGGAATCATATCTGACCGTTTTCTCCAGATTACGCATGGCATTTCTGGCACCCATACGTGTGTCCAAAGGGGACATTGAACTTTTAACCTTTACACAAATATACATCTCGTCTCGGAAACCCTTCATATTACTCCGGGAACTTGATCCGGAATAGAAGCAATGACGAAAATTGTGTGTTTTCCCGTCCTATTGACTCTAGTTAAAGTCCACAACTTTAGCTTTAAGTAGCATTTCCTCTCTGATGAGATTGTCACACTTCAATCAGACATTAAATACTTCCAAAAGGTTTGATCTGCAATACTTTCAACCCATGACAGTTCTCCGATCCCTAGAAGCTGAGGGTCATGTGGTGAATATCTATGCTGTTGGACGTCCTTGCATGATATAAGCACAAGGAAATAATATTTAAAATTAGGACTCGGTAGAAAGACTCATTGAATTAAAGGACTGATTGCGATGATCAGCACTTTTTTATCACTTTCGAAGCAATTAACCATAAGTTAATTTGGGAATATCAGGGATCTCATATTTCATGAAAGCCTGGCCCAAAATTCCAAGCAAGAATGCCTATTATGAAAAAGGAAGCTTACATTTAAGTTCAAGTGACTGCGACTATTTCACTCATCCCAATATCAAATCGCCAAATTTTAAGCTATCAAATAACATTGATGACTTTCTAAAATATTTTGGAAGTGTGACTGGAGTGTAGTTCTGTTCACTGTGAAGCAATCATAGAGGGGACTTACCATAGTTTTGGGCAATGCGTGCAACCCCTTTGGTGGCTTTGTTTAGAAACACGACCTCATTCCACGGGCCATTGGCTGGCGGGCCTCTTGGCATTCGCACTGTGAAATTGACTGTTCGCACAACCGGCCAGCCCCATCGGCGCCAGTCACGAACGAGCTTTTCTAAAAGTGCCAAAAATGTGCTAAGTTGGAGAGGCTTGAGTAGTTCCACCACGGAGAAGTGTGCAACAGACGCAGTGCCATGGAAGTCACCTGCAAGAAGGTTGTCTTCGTAGGTTCCTCCTAAGTGTTGTCGCCATCCTGCAAAGTAGGAGAGTTGATTCAAAGCGAAATCCTCTGGAAGTCTCTTAGAAAATTCCTTATAAATCTCCACCAGTCTAAAGCTAAGACACTTGTAGGATCCTCGCGAGCAAATGCAGGTGCGAAAAGAAAGAGCAACTGGAAAGGCAGGGAAGCGTAGAAGAGATAGCGTTTTACGGACATCTTTTCCACGCACAAAATGCGATCTCGGGTGATGTTTCAGGAATACGTCCATCGCAACCCGATCTCCAACCAATCAATGGACACTTTCAGCACCATTGCTTTGCGCAAGGCATTATTATTGATTTATAGGTTTAAACAAAAACTGCGTTTGTGTTTACATCTTGGTGCAATGGAAACCCCTGAAATCCCATTTATCAGTCATGTATCGTGCGATTGATCAAAGCGGCTGTTTAGGCTGTCTACTTGTGATGGCGCCACAAATGAGGCACATCTATGCACTTTCTGGCGGTTTCCACAGTCGTTTTCGTCTGATTGTCAAAAGATGCCATTTTAAGGCTAATTTTGATTCCAGAGGATTACTGGTTATTAGCAGTACCAAAGAATCGTACAAATCCGACGACATTGAAATCGATCGTCGTTCATCAATGTGATTATTTAAATTAACCGCCGCAATCCAACCGCCATTGGAATAAGACTGAAGCGAGCCGATGTGACAGCTTCTTCGAGAAGAGATCTCATCAGAATCTAGCTAGTGGTCGAATAACGCGACACTGTTTGTAGTACCGATATCTTGACGGATGGGTGGGTTAAAGTGATTTGGGATGTTCAGAAGGGGCCAAATACTGGAGGGACTGGGGCAAGGGACAAGTGTTTTGACTTTGCTCGGAGCCACGGAGGATGAATCCTGCTACCCGCGTCGTCCATGGCTCAACTACAGTAGTCAGCAATTCCGCTTCTACTTGGCCTGTTCACCTAAGCCCTTTCAGTGCTTTACCTGCAGATTTAGTATTGCATTTGCAGATAAACGAGGGCAGCCAGGATAATGATTGCCTTGAATCCCTTGAAACAACGTTTGTCGTGGTTCATTTGAAATTTGTTGCTATCATAGATTTCAGCAAGCAATCCACAAAAATGCGTTTTTACTGTTCCGATTTCGTTGAATCAATGGATTTAGAATTCCTTTATAAATTGAATGCGATAAAGTGAATGAAACTGCATATATCAATTTGGTGGTGTCCAGAACCTAGTTTTTCCTGAAATATCCTTACATCTGAATATCTGAATAGGGGATCTTCCATCAAAATGCAAATATAATTTCTTATCATTTTAAGTGTCATATTTTGACTACGATACGTCGAGTTTAATCGGTAGTTAGTGCATACACACAAGTTTTATATGCACCTACTTTGCCTCAAGAGTTTGCATTAGAGGTAATTTTCCTAGCGCTAAAACAGCAAACTTTACTTTAATGATAGTTTTACAATGGTTACATTCATACAGATTTTGTATCAATCGTATTTAGAGTTTAAGCAGAAGCATTAATCACTGCAATCTGTATTGGCTGCTTACTTAAGAATAAGTGAAAACTGCATTATTTAATGTATATTTGAAATTTCCTAAGATTCCAATTTGGATTTTCAAAAACTTGCACTACTCAGTCAGGACGTTTGACTTTTCAACTACTTCCATTCGAATTATTAGCAATTAGTATGTTTGAAGAGTTATTTGAAGGACTGATTGATTCCAGTTTTATCGACTCATCTGTTCTCTCGGTTGTTGATTAATTTTGGAAAACCACCTTCTTTTAAAAGAGGTCAAAACGTTATATTAATGAGACTGTAATCAATATGGTTTCGTTCATGTCTGTTGCAGTGTATATGAGATTTTTTCTACACGAAGGAACTCACTTTTTAAGCTCTGAACGAACACTTAGAAAAGAGCCTTTCAAATCGTGCGAACTCGTAGGAAGGGCTCATTGAATTCTTTTACAATATCGTATGTGAAACACTAGTTGTCAAAGCTACTAGCATGCACGAGTGCTAGAGACCATGCATCGCAAAATGCGATGTTAAATCCTCCTAGTTGATAATGCATTTGAACAAATAGATAAGTACTCATTCGAATTAAGGCCCTTTTTGCTCACAGCATTAATTCGCATAATTCCATTAAGTGCGTCCATCTTTCATGGAAGAAGTCGGATATACAAGATATAGAGTTGTGCATAATTGCTTCATACCACATGCACGATTCACCGATTCACCACCACGATTCACCACATGCCGGATCACCGTAGACTACCGGTTTTCTTGACTTCCCCAATGTCTGTAATCTGTGAAGGATTTAGATAAAATGTATCCAAAAATCTTTGTAACCAGAAGCCGAAATTGTCAGATGAGGGATCAAAATGTGGTACTTCTTTTATGATATCCTGTAGTTTATTGGTTCGGTCTTTTAGAGCATTTGTCATTATATAATTATTAACGATTATGATTGTTCAATGGCATTTTGATAATATGAAAATATTGAAATATGGCACTTGATTTGGGGTAAACGATATAAATACATATCCAGATGAATCGGGATATAATTCAGTTCAGTCATTTTGCCAGTTTATAATTTGTGGCTTACGGCTACCCAGTAGGAAGCGCCAAGCACAACAGATCGCATTCGAGTACAACTCTCCATCTACCAAGTGATTTCTGCTTAATAGAAATCAGATCTAGCCTATCTATACCCTCGCACTCATCCTAAATTCACACTCACATATTTGCTCTAACTCGCATCTCTGCCTTTCTACCTTGTCGGTGCGGGAACCGAACGGATAGGGTTACTTACCTGCAGCAATGCACTACAAATTCAAATATATCAATACTAGTTACAGTGAAATCTTGATTCATGATATGCTTGCACATGACAAAGTTTGTTTGTCGTCAAAACACTTCAACCAAACTACTTCACGTGTACACATATGCAGTGGTTCGACAATTTAATGGCGACATATCGCATGTTATCATCACAAATTTTGAAAATCTGATAAAAATCGAAACTTTTAAAGAAAGCACATTGATGGGGCCCGAGCATGGAATAAATTAAGGTAATGTAAAAAATTAAATTTTAATAGTTACTTCGTTTATTGATTTGAACGAGCCAAAAGCAACTTTAAAGCTATGAAAAAATGAGAATATTAAAAGAAAAGCAGGAGTGGGCAACAGCGTAGCACGCCGACCAGCGCTGAAATAGTGCCGAAACCCAGGACGTTGTCCTTCTTCACCATGCAAACCACCCCCAATCGACCGAATTACCTTATGTTAAAAGATGATTTCATGACGGGCGCCTCATTGCTTATTGGCCTGTCTGGATTTACAGTGATAGCTCAGCTTTTGATTGTTGGAAATTCAAGGGCAATGCAATTTGGTGATTGGACAAGGCACGGACTGACTTTCAGAAGTGAACGAATGATCTAAGTTTGTTTAAATTTGGTACACGAAGAACATCCAGCAGTTATATTATAATCCGTTGTTTGTTAGATTCTAATTGGTTCCATAAACTTGGTGGGAAATTTAATACTGAGGGCTGTCGATGTACTGAGAAGGCAAGCATACGGTCATTTAGGCTCTCGCAGTCTCAGAAATCAGAACTTGTTGCATTCTGCAACAACGGTGCTCTTTCACGGTGTGTAGTGGCATTCATTTCTAATCAGTTTATACCAACTTCGATGCAGAATGTGCACTTGGTTGACGTGACAGATATCACAGAAGCAGACTGTGCTCGGTAAACAATACCTTCTATCAATCATGGTTGATTAGGCCTATGAAAAATGCATCTTTATATTTCATCTTTCCTAATTATGGAAAATTTCGTTTTGGTATTAGAAAAAACACTGAATCCCTCTCTAAAATTTATTATATCACTACCAAAATAGGATTTTTTAATACATTTGACTTGTAGCTTAACGAAAAATGTTAAAATAATTTGAATTTAAAGTATTTGGCTCACAGGATGCTGCGTTGTGTGGATATCAATTCAATTTCATACTCGGGAAGAGTAGAACATGCAACACTAAGACCCAATGGTTCGGATTAAATATGTGCGCTCTATTGACTGTCTAGAGCTGAAGTGACGACGTCTGTATCTCATGTTGTAGTAGACGAAGAGACATGTGACTGTTGAGCAAGTTGTGCTTAGATGATGATCTCAGGTCTGATCCAAAAACCCTTTATCTGTCCAGCGAACAGAATGAAATATAAGGTTTGGAATTTTCGACGACCAAGTGCAAGAGCTGTTCCTGGAGGAGAACGCAGCCATCTCTTAAGATGATAATGCTCCCGGTTTGGAGCCCAGCAAATTAAAAAATAGCTGTTTTAAATTTTTAACGTTAAGGATAAGAAAATCTGGTCAAAGCCCAAGTCCACATACATGTTTTTAATTTCGAAATTAAAAGAAAAAAAGGTTTTTTTAACCATATACTATTTAAATAATCATCCAATGAGACCAATTTATCAATGTAAAAATACTCTTAATTAGAGTGAATACTTTTTAAGCAAGTGCCGATTAATATAATAATATATAATGTATGAAGAAAATATTTCACTAGTTTGCAAAAATCAAAAGTGAATGCTTCACTTAGTTTAATCCGTAAAACTACGAACCACCCCCATTTACTCATACTGTCATGTCTTTTAACTTTGAAACTGTGCATGAACCGTGTTTTATCTGATACAAATCCCAAATCTCTCCTCGTTGCAGTATCTTAGTTACTGCAAAAAGCAATTTTAGTCAAAATATAAGGATAGACCCCGTTAACAGCTGACGAGCAGGGAACTTCGAGGATGAGGTGTTTTCCTCAGTCAGTTTGGTGTTATTACCTAAGAGGGAACAATCCACTATGATTTCTTGTGGCGTAATGTGTACCATAACTGTGATTTGTCAATTTAACTGACAGCAATTACGTCTCTTCTAAATAAAAAACTTTGCTGTTTCACTTGTCAAATGCGTGATTCAACGTAAAAAAAAGATCCTTTTATCGAAGTTCAAAGAAGAACTTCCTCCAGGCATTAACTCCCAGTTCATTGGTATTTCGAAGCCTACAAAATCATTTTCAAAACTGATTGTCGGCATTCAAAAGCTTGCTAATAGATGAACGCCAGTCCTAGAAAACCCTGTTAAATGATACTTCAGTGCTCACATTTATTCGTAAATGTATTACTCATAAAATGAATTTGCCCTCACTTATGTAAGAGATTAAGCAAAAGCAATTTTGAAAGAAAAGCGAAATGCTTTATTTGATTCAAATCATATAATGGTCATAATGCAAGTGTAGACAGTAATTATTGTTTGCTGATAGAATTCCTGTTTTAAAAAAAGGAAATGAATTTGAATTTTACATTATGGTAGACATCTGAATTACCAAGGCCACCTGCAGTTTTAAACTAATATGGAAGGCCTTTAAGCAGGAAAAAACGCTTTTAGAAAAAAAGCAAATGTTATTGCGATAAATCAATGTAGTAATTTGAGTAAAAAACATACGTGATATGAACATATTAATGAATAAAATATTTTTTAGTCTCCTAAATGGTTTACGGAATTTATGATTTCTTGTAGCACACCTCTTGCATAATCAAAACGGCTAAAGATGTAAGCCTGTATGGCAGGCTCTAGTATAGAAAAGGGTCCAAGGGCTCGACGCTTTAAAAGTTACAATAGAGGCCATATGTTGCAGTTTTCTGTACAAACCCAGTCGGAATGACTCTAAGTGCAATTGCTGAAGGGAATCGCAAAGGCATGACTCTTAAAATCACTGCAGGGTATAGTGAACGCCGAGGGATACAATTTATTCTAAAAACTGTCTGCGGGGTGCTGTACGCATTTGGAATTCCACGGAAGAGCTGCAATATTAAAGCCTTGTCACTTAAAGGCAAATTTTCCCAGCCTTTAAAGTGGTGGCGTAGAATCCCTTAGAATCGGTCTCTCGAGCATTGGGAAAAAGAACTTAGCTTTTCTCCTGAACTATCGTTCACTTCTGGTCAGAATGCATGGTTTTCTGCTACCATAAATAACAATGATAATGTAAAAGCAGATTTAATTGTCCTTCTTAAATAATGTTCTGTGGTTTTGTTACATTCCATACTTACCGAACAATGAGCCTAAAAATAGTCATGTAACAGCAACAAAAGAGAATTAGACTTCTCGAGTTTTACTAAATTATATAAAATCTATTTACTTACTTTATATGGTATATCTTCTTCTACTTGACGATTCAATAACACTTTTTATACATTCGAGACATGGCAGTCGTATTTTCTTAAAAAAATACATCAATATGCATTTATTAATTGCAAATTTCAAAGAAACAGAAAACCAGAAATATATTTTGCCAACTAAAATAAGTTAGGCTTGATATATGTGCAAACGTTTTTCGTGCATTGCATGGCGACTGAATTAAAATATTACCAAATTTAAAGATATATTCAAAACTTTAAAACGCAAAATTTTTAGTCGACAGGTAGCTGTTAATGGAGATGAACACCGTTCCTCACCAACTGAAATATCATACATAAAGAGAAAACCAGGGATAATTGCGCAGGCGACCTACGGGAAGTAATCAGAAAACTCATGTTTATGTTTGCACGAAGGGAGCAGTCCTAGATAAATGCTCCTTTTGGCTTTATACAGTGTCGGAAATGAGGCACAAATACGACGATTCGTCAGAGAAAATCACAAATTTTCTTCCTGCTTGAGAGACCGTTGCTTCAATTTGTCACCTTTAAGAACAGAGCTTTGCTAATTTAGGTTGATTAAGCTTCTCCTCATTTATGGCAATTCCTTGAGAGCTTGTGGGATTTCGCTCGATGAATTTAAGAGCAGTATCAGCTCGTTGGAATGATCCTTGATTACAATATTTTGCCTTACTTAGAAAAATGTCAACCTAATTGATGACTAGGAGGTACACTAAGGGCCCACGCTTATTATTCAAATTTACTAAATTTAGTGACAGCAGGACCAAATTTTGTAAATATCTTCATCATTTGGTTAAAACGTCGTTTTGTATTTAATATAAATTATATTACTAGAATATATTTGACCCAGCTCATTTTCTGATTGACCAATTTTCATTTACTGCTTTTTAAAAGAACGTTGTTTAATGTCCTTACCTTTAAGTCAATGGGACTCTGCTAAAGGAATATGAATAAAAAATAACAAACTACTCTAAAGGTCTGTGCTCTTTTTTAACTTATTTATACTTTTATTTCAATATTTAAATCGATTTCACTTGATTCAAGTATTTCGACAATGATCTGTTAACTTCCATTTTAATTTTCAAATTTTCTTTTAATGTGCTTCAAATTTGCTTTACATTTTGAAAAATCTAATATCTAATCTACATTTAGTATAAAAAATTTACTTAGTAAGATATAATTCGATGAAATATGGGCCAGCTAATCAATTCACTCTCAACCTATCTGGAAATTATCTTTATATATATTTAACCTAAAATTGACTTGGGGTGCATTCAGAAAACAGCACCCAATCAATAGGTCGCTCATTCAACATTTACTTCTAATATTTTTAGTTGCTGTTTGTTTTCTAATCTTTTTATTTTATTCATAAAAAACTATGCTTTTAACAAATCCGCAGAGGATTGCTAAAAAACTGTTTTGACTATTTCTTCAAAAAATACCTTTCGAAAACTATATTATAGGATATAAGGATTTATTCCACTAGAAGCGGTGAAATTTGGTCCATTTTTCAAATTTACCTTGCAGCTCTTTACTATGCTTGTGGTGGTAGATGATGCTTTAAGGTGACAGTGTACTAATCTAATTGCATTGATGGTGCAAGACAAGAAATTACCCGTGTTTATGAAATAACCTAGACCCTAGATCAAATTGCCATCTTATTACAGATGCTGTGCATCAATAAAATCATATAGACACGCAGTTACACTATAGTCTTATGCCAATCAAGTGAGCTCGTTATCCTCAAATTATATGTGAGAGAATATGCGGACTCTTTCAAGATCTGTTTGTTTCTCACAGTATGATATGATAAAATTGACTATGCAAACATTATCGTGTTATTCGGCACATTCTTATGCAGTCGAAAGAGAAAAACAGGCAAAGAAGAGTAGTATTAGTACTGCAATATTGCATTACAATTTTCTCAAATTTATTATTATATTATATTTATTTTCTATAGTATATTAATATTTAAAATCCTATTTTAAATATTACTTATTTTTGTTTTAACAATGTTTTATGTTATATTTCAATATTAAATAAATATTACTATTTTATAATAATAAATACTATATAATAATAAGGAATTTATCTGATATTTCTAATTTAATGTTTAAATTAACAAATCGTATTACATTTAACAGAAAAGAAGAGTCATTTATAAGTTATAATGCTGCAAATAATTTAAAACAGAATATTTTTTCACAAATTCTTGATTTTTTATGCTGTAACTCTACACATTATGGTTTATGTTAAGTGTTCAAATTATGAACTATTTTAATGTGGTTCTAGATACATTTTCAGGCTCTCTTTAAGGAGATCTTTAAATTTATAATCAGTGTTGTTTTAATTTTCCATGCACAGGATCAAATTCAGTAAGCATTTTTTGATATTATTAGGATATTTTCCGTTATCTAAGTTCAACAATTCCAAATATAATGCACGTTTTCATTGTACCAGAAGGAGCCTTTAATACTTGTTATGCCAATCTAGGTATTTAAACGCAATTTTAGAATGTTCTTCGAATTCAGAAATATTTTGAACACTGGCGTGATTGACAGAAATGGATTGGTGTAATTCTAGAAAAACTCCCCGATATAAAGTTAGCAACGAATCGTAAATGCTGAGTCTAGTCTGGTCTAGTCTACAATACCTCGTCCCTAACTAATGTCACATTAATAAATCTGCCTTATTTATTATAGGTGATTTTTCTTCCCAACGCAGAGATCAATTAGTTAACTGCATTGTCCGAGGTTCTAGTCGCATTGCATTTGGTAAAAAGCATTTATTTATGTTTTACTATTGAATGTAAAAGGAACTGCCTGAATTAAGACACATTTCTTTATTGCTGCGTTGATTTTAATGTTATAGCCGTCCATTTTATTTACACAATATCGCCCTTCTAAGTATCCATAATCTATGGGGTAATAGTTACACCTGATAAATTCTCTGTTAACCACATGTGGGCGTCTGGCATACGTGGGCCTCGAAGGCAAATGCCGTGCTATAAACTGCATATAATCGAATCAGATTTTGCTTAAAACAGGGGTAACTGCTACTGTGCAGGTGAAAGTCGATCAAAATTGCTTCATAATGGCAATTCGGAAAAGATGGATAATAGATATCAAGTAGGATTTAGATTTCTAGCTCGAAACCTTGCCATTAAGAGCCTCGAAACACTTTGAAAACCTTAGTCTTGTGGTTATATAAATAGTTATATCTGTATCGCATTTGCAATAAAAAAAATTTTGAATCATTTAATTTCATGGACTGAAACGATTAGGCTTTTCACCTAATAGGCAGACGCAGAAAAATCTTTCGAAATAATATCATTTTTTCTTGAAGTTTTGCATTATGTCAATTTATTATAATTCTAGGTTAATGTTATTTTATTAAAATAAAAAACACATTTTCTTTTTTCCATCTATTTACAGGAATAAAATAATTTATTTTTAGCAATAAACTACAAAAACATTGCATTTATTTGCACATTACCAAATAGCTTACCGAGAATAAACATCTAAATAAATAAATATCATATAAATAGCAAGTGAGTAAATAAATAATAATAAACAACTAAAGACCAGAAATTATCTGATCAGTCTATTTAAAACTCTAACGTTTTGCACACTTTGATCCTCTCTATGTTTGTGTACAGCTATAAGATACTAAACAAGAAGTTAGGTTTAAAGTGACATGATGTTCTAATGGTCGTTTCCACGTTAATTATGAACTCATGCTCGAGTTTCCATAAAAGAAGTAAGGAAAATGTTGACCAATCTGAACTTCAAACTTTCTTAATGCTGTTAATTTTTAATATTTTCCGGATGATGCATTACGTTATTTTGCGTACCATATTTGCATTACATTCCAGTAATTTCGGTAATAAACATCTACCCAGGTCCTTATAGACCGAGCAAATAAAGTTTTATTGGGATTGCCAATTGGATGTATAATTCGTAAATGCGTATGGCTACCGAAACCACATAGGTAGAAGTGCGTGATTGAATTTCACGTAGACCGATGGTAATAATATTGCGTTGAGTGCAAAGCTGCAAATTGAAGAACAACATTAAATGGGCATCATTTGTATGATATAACAACAATAATAATAATGGATGGGCATTATTTTTCCAACAATTCCATGCCAGTGTTTCAGTGTCTATAAGGACATTCAGCGTATAGATAATGTTTACAAGTACACAAAAATGTTAACATAATATTGAGCATCCATGCATTTATATTTTGGTAAAGTTTGAAAACTAATTAATTGCCTCTACATTGTCGACGCTAATCAGCAATTTTCTAAGGAATCACTTTTGGCCCACCTAATATTTGTTTGTACCATCTAATGATTCGACATTTTATTCACCTACTTTGAGCTGAAATGTGTCTAGTTAAATATCAACAGTCTTCTAGAGCATTCGAATGAAAGACATCATACTTTCGATTGAAATTATTGGTAGAGCGTCTACGCTTGTCATAAAATCATACAAATTTAACTGCATAGTGAAGCAGCCCAACGAGTGTATAAATCAATTATTCGGTCTTTACCTGACTTAGAAACGGAAAAAGTATAATTTAATAATCGGACTTCTTATTAAGGTTGAAATTATAGTGAACACGTATTCGTGGTTTCACAATCGCAAATTGTCTTCCATACCAAAAAAAGAGAAAAAAAGGAAGTTATTTTGGCCTTATATGGTAAGTGATGCTTTACTTGTGCCCAAAATAAGTGGTAAATGATAATTGCTTTCCACTTTAAGCAGAGTTGCAGTCAATCGAATTGCATGGCTTGTGAAAGCCGCAGAAAAGTGCGTCCTTTAGGGATTCCAGGTAGGGGTTTTGAGGAGGATACCCCTCGATTTGCTGAAAGCGAATGGACCAATTGATGAAACCGCACATTCAGGTGGACTATGAGATTTGTCACGTTCGCCTTTGGTGAAGCCTTAATATTAGCATAAATGGAAGGCAGTGGTCTGAAAGAAAAAGGGCAAATGAGCTTTTACATCACTTAGTCTTCTGATGACCTAATAGCAGCACTGGTTGCTGAAATACTACTCATTGTGGCTTAGCAGCGGCATCAGCATCGGCATCAGCAGCAGGAATGGCATCTACGTATTGCTTCTCTGACAACGCCCAGCTACCACGATTGCAATGTGTGAGTTTAAAAGGCACCGTGGGAAAATTTTTGCTCTTAAAAAGGTAGACATTCTGGGAATTGGCCTATTTATAGCATGAACTGCAGTCCCAATGAATACATATCTGCAAAATTCTTCGAATGAAAATTGTCTAAATATGACTTACCGGACACCTACCTCTATATAAATAGAGTCACTGAACATCACATGGCCGAGCAGAGGTGAGCGTTTGAAGTCGCCATAATCAGGCCAGCATCTCGCATTCCAATCGGAGGTGTTGCCGTCAAATCGTATCTGTTTTACCCCCTCCTTCAAGTAGAAACCATTCAGTGCTTTATGCACGTAGTAAAGCAATGTGATTTCAAGTGCCTCTGACTTATGATCTGTGAAGTCGCTGCATAAATCTATAATAGATGCAATTGCTGAAAAACCTCCATAATTTGACATACCTAGTCCATCACGAACTAACGCATAGTGGCTCGATGATGATGAGCAGCCTAAGGCGCATACCATTGACAACGTAAGTAGGCACACTGCTTGCATACTCATAACCTACTCTGATATGAATCGCCCTTATATACATGCAGATTCTGCTCGAAAATTGCAACATGTGCTACAATTGCTTATTCCATAATGTTGCCTTTCATTTCTAAAAATTAAATTATTTTTCTCAATAACCATAATAAACAATCGGAGTTCAGCGTAACCTTTTCTACTTCAGATGATCCTCAGTGGGCTCAAGTATCTGAGCGCCAGAATTATAAGTATTATTCCTGTTTGAAAGAAGCACCAATTTGCAACGCATTTTCTGTTCATATCTTAGAAAATTTTAATCAAATATGCACAACAAAATACAAGCAAATTCTGAAATTTACTTCAATTCAATTACTCATATTAGGAAATCTAATAGGTACATTTTTGTTTGATGCTGAGTTCTTCTCCGATAGTAATGGTCCAATATGTACATGTAATCTTCAAATGCATTTCGAAACTTTATCTGTAGGTTTCCCCAAGGTAGAATGAGGGATCGGGCAATATTCCTCACTAGTTGCAAATCGAAATTGAGCCTTGGGAAAAAGATCCCTTTTTCCTGAGGATTTGAGCTCATATTCACTTTGCCTCTGTTCATAGATGGATATCAATTGAAGGAGGGACGCATTCATTACTACTAACATTGCCATATACACGAAATCAGCTTCTACAACACAGTGAGTGAAAGAGCTTCTCAGTCGCCCACGAAACTCCGCCACCAACACAAAGAGAAGAAGGTCAATTAAATTGATTGTTTAAATTGTGATTGTTTAAATTGGTGTGGTTGCTAGCAACCCGATTTTTTTGACATGAAAGAGTATCGCCGTGGTCCCATTATGGTTGCATTATCGCCGTCGATGCTGAAGAAGTTTGGGAATAGAGGAGTAGCAAGCGGTCGCATCTAAAGTCAATAAGTTATTGACCAGACGCTCACTTCCTCTATGGGGATCCACGTGGGATGGAAGGGGGTTGCATCAGCATCCCACTGAAGGGTTGAATGAATCACACTTATTCCATGAAGTTGGAGCAAGTCATCGACTTTTCATCAATGATCCACGATTTTTGCGCATACCCACAATCATGCATTATTCCACTGACTTTCTCATCTTCGAGCAGACCCTCCCTAGAAATGCAGTCGGAGTGGCCACTACCATCTGCAGGAGGTGCAGTGCCTCCACCTTGAGTTCCACTGTCGAGACCAGCGTAAGAAACGTCTCCATGTACCCGCAAGAAGCCAACACACCCATATAAACATCGTCTTACGAAGCTCAACTCAGCTTCGTGGCAGTCCCAACACACCGGTTGAGCAAAGACCAAGTGTGGCTGATGGTCTTCCAGCCGACGTGAAGCAAGACTGCCATGAAGAGGCAGAAAACATGAAGTCTTTGCTCATCGACAGTAGGGGTACTATATGGGAAGGGTAAATTGTAGGCTCACCTTTTAACTCAGTACGAATGAAGACAGTCTTTGCCAAGGGGTACCGGCCTTGGGTAGCCCGCCAGATCCACTGAACCAGTCTCTCGAACATGATTACCAGCATGACCTCCCACAAAAGCACCCTGCTCCTGGCGTTTTGGCACATATTAACGATAACTCTACACGCTAAAATGAGCTGTTTAGACTAGACAAAAGCTTTGTTCTAAACGAACAGTGTTTAAGAGTGCATTCTAAACGGCTCTAAACGACTCCTCGTCATTAATTTAGCAAAACCGAGTGAATATTGTGGGAATATTAAATAGTCTGGGCATTCTAGCTTCAAATGTCTCTAATTTGTGTGGTCTATACGAAAATTGCTCTGTACCAAAAATGTATAGCAATTTTAGGAACCGCTTTCTAAAGAAACAGATAATATTAACTACTTTACAAAACTATAGCTACCGGAAAATTTAAGCGATAGATTTTCGGCTTATTTACTTCTTGCAATTTCGGCCTCCAAAACTCAACTGGATGACCCCATAGAAGAACAAGAGATTACATTGACCTAGGACAGTTTTATTCACATTTTTATCTTACATTTCCCCTCCTTTTGTGAGGCTTCTTCTCCACCTTCGTACTTGCAGTAATTTCGCCTAAGGAACCAACTGGACTTATCGATCCAGCCAGTCCCGTCTGGGACAGTTCAAGGTCAACCCTCCACATCGTTTCACTCAATCCACTCTGAGAGAAGTTCAGTACGTCCTCACTGGGCAGAGTGAGACTCGAATCGAGATAACTGAGGTCTTCATTACTCTTATTTATCCAGTGATCCGTTCGTCCTTCTGAGGTCTCTCCATCTCCCTTGAATATTCTGCTCGTTAAATTGGAAACCCAAGGTGATTTCACCTCCATTTCCGCAGAGGAATAACTCAGTTCATTTCGAGCTCCGGGCATCCTGAGCTCACTCATCTCTGACGCGTCTCTCACTGAACGGACTGACTTGAATTGGCAACTCAATGAGTTCAAAGTTGAGGCACCATGACTCTGTCTTTCTGAGCTGACTCTCTTCTCAGGCATCTCTAAGTCAATTTCATTGATATTTCCCAGTGATTCAAACTCACTATCTCCAGTCTTGTTAACTGAAATCTCCTGCATTGCCTTATCACTCATTTTGGTCTGCGATTTCGATGACTTCAGGTGGGAACTGCACTTGAATGATTTCGTAGACAGATTCAGAGAATGTGAAGGCATTGACCTTTTGGAAGACGATTCAATCTTATTGGAACCTGGTTGTGAAACGAAGTTGAGATTGTTTTTGTCCATAAAAATTTCCGATTTCTTAGATGAGGAACCGAAGCCAGTGCCGCTGGTTTGAAAGGATCCAAGGTTTGAAATATTGGAGACTTCCAGCTTCGACGCAGTCATTGAAGACAAGCCTTTGGAACGCATGTCCCGAATTAGCGAAATTCTCCTACTCTCGAGAGTATCATCAGTCGGTATCCGCAGATCATTCAGTCTCAGTCCTTCAGTTTCCATGATTTCAAGGACCATCTCTCGGACATGCTCTGGTTTTCTGTTGGGATAAGATGCCAGGGTGTGGTCATCGTCAGTTCTTGTTGACGCCTTCTGAAATAAACTGTTCTCCGTCAGCAGGGGTGGGTCTCTTAGACTCACGCTTTCAGATTCTTGAATTACTACTATTCGGTGAGTCTTTCTGCTGAGATGTGACTCCGTCATGTGCTCCTCTTCGTTTCTGACAGATGCCTGCTTCAGATAACTCTCATCGTAAGTCAGTCTTAAATCTTTCAATTTTGAAGCCTCACTGACTATGGGTTCAGTGGTATTTTTTGATTTTCTGATAGAATGTAAAGCCAGTGAGTCGTTCAATTCAAATACTTTTGATTGAGGGCTCACGAAGCCCTTATCTGTCAGCATTCCTAGCTCTTTTTCACTACTTTCCACAGCTTTTTCGAGTTCCTTGTCATGGTACGTTTGAATCAATCCGTGTTGAAGGCAGTTCCTTATTAATACACTCCCGCGCCTTCCTGTTGCATCCAGTGCATTTCATATCCTCCCTTGTAATGTCCTTTACTGAGCTGATTTTTCCGATGTGCAAGAATTCAGTCTCTGCTCCCGGATTGCTAACCAGACAGAGAAAGCGCTGAAAGTCAGTGCCAGGTTGCTCATTTTCAGGGCATAATGGGGAGGAGATGTCGGTGAGGTTACTGATCGTGGCCTTTAGAGTTCCAATATTATCTACTTCTCTTGTGTACCCCCAAAAGTCGGTGAGTCGATCCACCGGAAGTATGCCCGAATCTCCAAGTGGTTTGACTGAGCTAATGCGTTCTTCATCCGTCAAATTGGATGGCATGAAGTACTGGAATGACCCAGCTTCAACCAACTCATCATCCCAAACAAGGGAACCAGTAAAGTGCGGCATTTGAACACTTAGATTGCGAACTGCAACTTCTTCCTCTTCTTCGACAGAAGAACTCGACGACGAAGAAGAAGAGGAATGATGAGGGATCTCCTCAACAAAGGACTGTAAGCGCACCACTTCTCATGGTTTTCTGCCTTCTCTTCGCTTCATGTGGACTGCTTTCCTCCTTCTGGGTGGGATATTAAGGTGATATCCAAAAGGCGTAGTCATGAAGGCGCCTTTGTGAGCTCTCTTCACTAGTCTCATTCTACGCAGAAGTGAAGCCAGCTTTCGTCTCTTACTGGGACGAGCAACCCTCTTCGGTTTAGGAAGCCCCACTCGACGAAATCGTAGGCAGAATAATCGGCGTTCTGGAATCCCACACTGGTGGGATAGTATCACCCACGTTTGGAACATCCTTCGGAAGGCACACTTCCTCGTTCTTCCTACTTGAGAAGTACCTCACGTAGAAGTAATCGAACTCCTCGTCAGAGCTCCATGTCTCAAAGTCCACATCCATTGCCTGGATGTTGATTGAGATGTTGCAGAACATGCAAATGCCACCCAAATCGGCTTGACAGAGCTTGCAATAGTAGGCTCCACACTGGGGACACTGGGTGAAGTTCTGTTGGAAGAGCTTGAGCTTCTAAGGGTTGCCTGGGGTGGCATAGTTGGCGCAGAAGACGCGTCTGATCCCAATGAAGGCCAGATAGCGTGTGAGCACGGGGTGTATGAAGAGGAATCGGTCGAAGAACTTCATGCGTCTGCTGGAATTTTGGCCTGGACGCGTCTTGATCTTGCGTTTCTGGAATTTCTGGAAGAGACGAGCCAGAAGACCCCGGCTGTTGCGGATGTAGGTCCGGAGCCAGGCGGCTCGGCTGTTTGCACCGTCTGGGCAATATCAGGCCAGAATCATGTACCGGAAACGCAGGATGCAGACCTACAAAATCAGTTTATTGTTTTCAGAAAAAATGGTTGATGTCTTGTGGCATTTCCTAATCAGGTAGACAAGCGGGTTGTATGATTCGGGGAATCACTGATCACCTTAGCCGGTTTCATGCAGCTCGAATCAGTCATCACTTGCAAGTCGTATCTATCTCGTGATCCTATCAGAGGTTACGTTTTGTTCTAGCATGGAAAACAGGCGATATTAGGAGATAAAGCCCCACCCGAATCATTATGGAAGAAAACTTCATCAATCACAACGTCCATTGAGAAGATAGTGAGATTGTGGTCTCTGCTCAACGAAAAGTGCCACTGAACACTGTAAACACAAACTATTTGCTCGAAGGGATAACTAAGAGGCTCTAACAGCAGAAATTCACCGAGAATCGGAAGTGGATACAGAGGGTAGCCGACAGGAGCGCCATTTGTATGGCGACAACAAGATTCGGCCCAACCCATAGCCCATAGGTTAAACGTCGGTTAAATTTTGCCAGACAATTTGTGCGACTGCAACGATTTCCCCAGTCACCCACCGACTTGCCCGGATTTTAACCAGCCGATGCTTATCTGGGAATTGCGCTTATGCAGTCACAGAGCACGAAAAAAGGCACGTGGCAGATTCCTACAATGACTTATTTCCGTGTTTTACTCTTAATCACTTGAGCTATCGAGGTGCGCATTCTATCAAACGAGAAGGCAGTTTGACCTACACCTAAAAAGTTGAGTACTATACTAGTGTATCAAAAAATGCACAATTTCATTTATCACAAATGAATGCAATACTGTAGCAACCTTGAGTACAACGCTTGAATTAACTCACTTGGAGGACGATACTGATGAGGGTGAAGACGAGAGCACAGATGATGAAGACGGTGGTCCTATGGTTGGGTTCCGAGGCCCGCGGTCTGCAGATGGAGGCATTCACACTGAAGGCGATGTCTTTTAGGGGGTTGGCGAGAGCCGTGAAACTGCGTCCCATCTCGGACATGGTGGAGTTGCCTTGGATCTCCGGAACTGTCACCTCACTGGGGTTGAAGCCCATTCCCTCCGACGTCGCATCGTTCAAATTCTGTGGGCGAAAAGGCAATTCCATCAATCCCTAAGTGTACGTTTACGCAGTTTGTAGAAATTAGACTCAGCTAAAAGACAGCAAGTGTAGCTATTCAAGCACTTGTGCAGAGAATACCAGAGCCTCAGGCGTAGAGGTCGGACCACCCTACATGGCTAACTTGACGCATGGCTAACTCCAAACGCACCTCTTTCACTTCATTAAACCCCTTGGAAAAAGCCGGCGCAGCCGTGAGAACAACGTGGTACATGGCGTAGTCGATGAAGATGATGAAGACGATGGTTGACATGCCAACGAAGAGGAAGATGACAAATCCCGCCGCTGACTTCTTCTCGGTCTTCGATCACTTCAGAGCCGACAACGTCACTTAGTCCTTCTTCTCGAAGTAGTTCAGGGGCAGTGCCGTTGGCCGACCGTTCTCCAGAGCTCGTCTCTCCTTCATATTCGCACAAATTCTCAATTTCTATTTGTTCAAGCTACTGGTAGTGTGCTGGTAGTGTGACTTACTTGAGCAACAAACTGTGGTGTTATGTGTCTATTGTCAAAGTGGTGTCGTTTGAGCCACTTTTTGCGGTACTTGGAGGCCTGAATGACCATCTGAAGGACGATGATCAGCGTGACAGCTACCATGATCCACGACATGATGACTTTGAAGGCATTCAGCGCACTCATGAGGACATCAATCTTCTCCCCAATCAGCGAAGTTGCCGCAATCTGTGAGGAGAAGTTGCCTCCAAAGTCCACATCCATCGCCTCCTCGTCAATCTCCACGCTGGTGTTCTCGTGCCCCAGATAACGCAAAATGGAATCCGCCCCATCATCCAACTGGTCTTCTGTGACAGGAGCCACAGCAGTCACTTCCGACTGCAGTTTATACGCGTGTTTCCTGCAGATGTCATTCAGGCCTTCCACCGACTTGCACGCCTGTTCGGCGAAGACGCGCACAATGTTGCATATGAACGCCACCGACTGAACGGAGTTGATGCAGTTGAAGTAGAGGGTGTTGAAGAAGGCCAGACACTGGTTCTTCATGGCCACCTCATCACCGCAGGCCTCAATCATGCCCCTTATCCAATCGCTCTTCATGTTGAGCATTTTTATGGAGATTTTAAAGATCTCCTTCAGTTGCTTTAGCACATTCCGCGTGTGTTGGATCCTCTCGTTTATCTTGGCCATGAGTTCAGCATTAGCGTTCACCTGACGCAGAACACACGCGATGGCGTTGCGAAAGTTGCCCGAGTTGTGCATAAAGTTGATGGCTGGACCAGCATGATGAGCATTCGCTTTCGACTTGCCACAAGGTAGGGCAGAGCCACCAAGAGGACACAACGAATGCCATCTGAAAAGGCAATGCCGAAGACAGCGAACATCATGACATAGGCCGCCGCAAGTGTGGCTAAATGCGGCGCGTGGGCAAATGCAGCGGAGAAGAAAAAGAAGGAGATGAATCCCACCAGAATGCCCGCTGATATGCCCATATAGTTTTCGCGCAGCAGTGTGCCAGCAATCAAGTGGGCTGTGGTGGAGTACCAGGTAGGCGGTTTCTTGAAGTACATCCGTGGCGTGTACTTGCAGCACTTATTTTGGCAGCTTCTTTGGTGACGAAGGCAACAGACAGTGCAGCAGGAGGGTTTCTCCAGTTTTTCAAGGATAGTGTCGATGTTCGCTTATTTTCCATCTCTCGAAACATCCTCTCTTCTTTATCCTCCTCCTCCTCACCATCACCATCAACAGCGTTAGTGGCTTTGTCTTGGTTCTTTGTGTCGTTGATGGGTGCATCACCCCGTGATTGGTTTGAAGTATTGCAATTGTGTCTGGACACGTTATGACCGTCCGTGAAGAGTGGAGGTCGATGTTTGAGGAGTTTTATCTTCCTCTTAAAAGTTCCCTCATGGGTGACTTGGAGATTCGACTTGTAAGCTTGTTCCAGACGTTGGGATAGACTGGGGTTTTCAATGTCGATTTCTGGTTCTTCGAAAAAGAGGATATCCAGCCACTTCTCCACTCTCAGAAACCATTTGGGCAAGAAATTATCGGAGTCAGGATCGGTCATTTGGATGATGCCTTCCTTCACATTCAATTTCAGTTAAACCTATGCTGTGAGAGTGTTAAAAAATATAATATATCACTTGCATTAACATTGTCTAAATTTGTGGTTAATCGTATTAAAGCCTATTGAATTCAGCTTAATTGATCCCAGCAAGTTTTACGATTTAAAACAGTCTCATAACATTAAATTTTAAGTCGATGCTTGATTATTAATATGATTATCATTATTATGATAATTAAACAAGAAATCGTTTAATGTATATCATATTTTCGCTTTATCATATTTAATTTGCAAGAATAGGAACTTACATTGTTTATAAGATTCACCCGCACGTTAGGAAAATAATTCATATGTCAGATTTAATATGTATTGATCCACGATATTTGCGAATTACTGATATTATAAATACTTCATCTTGTCGAATTTCTATTAAGTTCATAAATTGACGCATGTTTAAGCATTTCGCTTGATTTGTAACAATAATTACCTACAAGACTGCTTAGAAACTGTTGGTAGGAAATTTGAAAAGTTGGATATCATGAAAATGATGCGTTGGTAGTTAATTTTCTTAGGCATGAAATCAAACTGACTTGTGAGAGAAGATTATAGCATTTGAGAGTTAGAAATGCAGTTGTGTGGTCGGTAGGGTAGTAGAAAATGCTAGATTGAAGCACTCGAATCGAGATTGGCATTTAAAATCCTATGTTACCCTTCAAGAATGCGCCGCTGCTATGTTATGAAGTTGTTTTCGTTTTCGTATCGTAGTTCTAAGCTTTCGTAAAACCGCCAGAAAGCAAAGGCCAGCATCTTGATCCTACCTCCTGATAATATGTGCTGCGGAGCCATTGCCTTATTCACCGACCTCCGTAATCACAATCTCATTGCTAAATGTAACTAATAAATTTCGAGGTCTGAAGTCCCTATTCGTTAGGCATCATAGCTTTATTCACCCGCATTTTAAGTTTTTCCATAGTTCAATCATAATGACCCTTCTAATTCCCATTTTCGCCTCCTACACAGCGTAAGGGCTCTTCTCGAACTCAGGACTCGATTCGAGCCCGATTTGGGGCATGCGGTGGTCGAGGCCATTCTTGCAGACATGTTCCGTCTGCGAAACCACCGGTGCGCCACGGGAACTTCCTCCCCTACACCGTCCTCCTCATCCAACTCTGCAAAGTTGAGGTGAACTCAGTGCCTCTGGTGCTGAAAGCCCTCTTCAACCCTCCAGCAGCATGTAGCTGGTGTGCATCGCGTGCTTCGTCGAGTGGTGCTTCTACCACATCACCTCCGGTGGTGATTCCTCACTGAGGCCTTCCGTCGTCTCTTCCTAAAAGAATGTAAAACCAGCCATCGCCGGATCGTTCAACTGCGTTCTGCTGCCGAATGCCGGTCCTCTGAATCCTTATGAGAGGGCCTGTAGGCTCCTCCCTCTCTCCGCTTTCCATCAAGCTGGCTGAATTTAAACTGAAAAGCGCTTCTCTTAGCTGCCGGTAGTCGAGGAGTCTTCACAAGGATTCATTAAGACTTGCGCAACCGCAGAGTCCGGAGGCTTTGCTGGAGTTGGTTCAGCGTCTGGCCTCGCAAAGTGCCGACGATGGAGACAAAGACGAAGAGAACAAATCCGACGACGGGTCGCAGTGGTAGCCCTAGTGGTTCGGACTCCGACGGCGGGAGGCATAAGCGAATCTACGTCAAAGCGTGTAGGTGACTGGTGGGGGATAGCGACGCCAGTGACGCCAAGAACCCAGCTTCGAAAGAACGTCTGCTCGACCGCGAGTAGATCGTCGGGTGGCCTTCTCGCCCCACATGTCGGTGTTCTCGGGTCCCCTGGCTACCCACCCCACCCCATCTGACGCCGAATGTCGCACGTAATAGGAAATAAGTAACGTGATATCTAGCGGATTAAAACTGCTGTTGATTTGCCTTGAAGGACTTCCAGCACCATCGCTGAGGCTAATGGTGGTGGACCAGGCTTTCCCACTTCTCTCTATCTCTCCCTCCCTAGCCCCCGTCGCAAAATATAGACGACCCTATTTTCAACGTTGCCGAAGATGAGAAAGTCAGTGGAATAATGTATGACGGTGTTGGTATTCTCAAAAATCGTGGATCATTGATGTAAAGGTCGATGACTTGCTTCATCTTAGTGGAATGACGGTGATATTTGCAAATTCAAACCGGAAGAGACTGATCTGGGGGATCCCCATCGAGGAAGTCAGCAGGGCCACAAAAGCCAACCTCGTTGACTTACGAGGTCTCATCAATTACTTAGCGACTTCTCATGTGTCCCCTTGCTAAGACGAAGAGGAGGAAATCCATCGCGCTACTAGCAGTGTGGCCCATTTGATTGCCTTACTTGTCCTTTCACTCCTTCCATACTGCTCATTTTCCTTAAACCCCACAACCACCTTCCACTCATTCAGAGTGCCAAATACGGCTATCTGAAACGTTATTGCCTTTATAATCACAAATTGGAATAATAAACGGGATTACAGAGGCATGGGAAAAGGCAAACGAAGGTGGGTTAGGCCTTAAGAAATGCGAACGATGTCTGCTTAGGCGTAGAAACTGCAGAGTCTGGAACGCGTCACACAGGTACGGGGTGAAGTCTGGCATTAGCTACTCCAAGTTGTACATGTACGAGAGCTGCTGATCCTGATGCTGCTGCAGAAGAGGAAAAACCAAGCCGATGGCACTTCACGTCATTCCCCTTCCACCAAAGGCTAAATCGATCAACTGGTAACGGCTCTTTCAAATGGAAACGGTTTCATTTCCTATTTTTTTCCATTTTCAATCTAAATAGACACTCAAACTCTTTTCAAGCAGGGAAGTGGGTGACATTCACCGTCGTAGCAGTATCCCTTGAGCACCTACTCCGCCTACTTCTGCTGCTGTTCGAGTGACTAAGGTGAGGTCAATACAGTCTCGTCGATCGAAACCACGCTCTACAAAATGGCTGTTGTTGGCGACTGCAACGTGCCAACATTTTTAGACTCCCAGAGTGGCTGGCGGCGGGGCGTCTGCGTTGCTACAACATCTCCCTTTACTCTCCATCCCCCCGCTTGAGCAAAGATATGGCGTCAACTTTGAATGAAGCGTGAGAGCTTGCTGGATGAGGGGAAGGGGCAGCCTAGAAGGGCATTGGTCCGATGGTAGTAGTTTTGTTGGCAGCTGGGCAAAAGCGCAACGATCCCTACCTAACCGCCAGCTAGCGTAATGTGGTAAATGGCTTTCCGTGGTAATTTGCCTACATGGCAGGCGTGCGTTCGGGATGGTTAGCTGGAAACCGCGGCGCCCCGAGCCCGGATAGCTCAGTTGGTAGAGCATCAGACTTTTAAACTTAGGGTCCTTTTTCGAGGTTTGTATAGTGAATGTTATCACGACAGACACGATTAATTGCTATTTCAATGTAGGGTGTATCAAAAATGGTAAATTTTCGGCATTCCGTTTTCTGCTACCCACCATGTTGATTTAGTCACGTAGCTTGCTTTTCCAATGAACGCCATATCTAGCCCATAAACGGCTAAGTCTCTCGTTGTCCTCGTTAATGAAATCGCAGATATCTTCTTCAGTGCGAACTTCAAGAGAACTTCGGAGTTCAAATAATGCAACCTCAATCTGCATTTAATCACCAAATTTAGCTTGCCTGATGTCGTCTGCAAGTTTACGACGCAGGTCAGAGGCATTGGCGCAGTCTATGCACTCCGTTTTCGTATGATTTTCAGCTGCCTCCCTCAACATTACCATTAATAGGTTGTATGTACAAGTAGTTCGGTCGTCCTTTCGTATTTAGTAATAAGATATTTTACTAACGATTGAGGATTTCGAACATACATACTGCTGCGATAAATATGAATTCGACTTTATGGCGAACATTTCCAGAAAATTCTGGAATGAAGGAATCTGCATCCACTGGTAAACAAAACCTCAACTAATCAGCTCATGCGAAGCATTTATGAAGCACTTGGGCGGCCACCCAGAGTAGAGATCAAGAAATTCGGGAAAGCTGAAAGAAAGGAGGAGAAACATTGTTGTTGCAAGGTGGAATAGCACCATCGGGATAGAGAAAATAAACCATCTTTCGTCCGGCAGCTGCTTCAGTTGGGTAGCGTAGCCATATCTCTACCAACCTACCGAGATTAAATTCTTGCATTTACTGTGACTGACTCATCCCTACGAATCATTTTGCGGTTTCAGATAAAAGGACAAAAATGCAATGCTGAATGTCCGAAACTGACCCCATGACGATGAGGGTCATATCAATGTGTAGCACAGCAGATATTAAGAGTGTTCTGCTTAATGCCAAAATACATTTAACTTTCACAAAAAAGAGTAAAGAGAGGGATGGCAGGGAATACGGCTACTTTTTGCCAGGAATCCGATTTGACCCTAAAGACGAATTTCGATTTTCCTGAAATTTCCCAGTTCTGTGCCCCTACTCACCCCCGAAACGGGCTGTGCATACACGACCGAACTCCATTCCGAGGACAATACGATTTCCATCTTGACTTGAAGCATAAAGACGCCTCAAAGGACTACAAGCTCCATTTGGATGAATCTGCGACAAATTGCGCCGTAGACAGAAGACACTCAGAGTCGGATTCACCACGGACCTCCCCTGCGCACAGTTACCTCATGTGAGAAGTCACGGAAAACCTAATTTGCAGTGGCGGTTGTTACACTAGCTCTTTTTTTACTTTAGGCCTTAAAAGCCCCGAATCATCTTCCGTCCGTGCCCAACTCATGACTCTCCTGGACAAGAATCCCGACACGACTGTCCAAGAGCTAGCGAATGCCTTTGTTAGATATCAGAATATCGTGGAAGACGCTAAGTTGGTGCCCAACACAGAACCCACATCATTCCTGGCAAGGGCTCAGAACGGCCCAACAAAAAGTGGAAGCCAGCCAAGGAAGTTACCTTGGTGTAAGTTCTGTGGAAAATTCCACTTTTATCGAGATTGCCCATTTATCAATCACATGTGCAACATGTGTAATAAGAAAGGCCACAAAGATGGGTCTTGCGATAAAACCAAAGGAAAGAGCCATCGTACGGGACGTAACAACGTGCAATCGAATGGCCTACGCGCCAACCTACAAACGACAAAGACCAGGCGGAGATTTGTCGCTGTAATCATAAATGGGGTCAAGATGCACCTACGATTGGATACGGGCTCAGATGTCACCATGATATCAGCAAAGGAATGGATTAAACTCGGAAGACCGAAACTGGAGGACCCAAAAATTAACATATCCAGTGCTTCCGGTAATCCAGTACCACTTTTAGGGTCTGTACGTTGTCGGGTAAGAGTTAATAATAAGTCGTGCAATACGACATGCTATGTCTCTACCCAAAGGACAAATTTGCTCGGTCTGGACTTGATCGACAAATTCGATATTTGGTCGGACCTCGGGCTGCCGAAGGACCCTCGAACGACTCACTCAGCTAACTCATAGGTACGCGTTATGACCGTGTTTAAGGACACGGTTGACAAACGTCACGCACCTCCCTCCACTGTGGAGACATGGAAAAAGGCTGCCACAGTCGCTCAAAAGAAAAAAGTGGTACGTAGAAAATCGATCGATTATGCATTACGGCCCAAATGCAAAGCGTGTGAACAACGCAAATTCACATTAACGAAATCAATTAAGCCGCATTTTTCCCACGATGAAGAAAATCGATCCTTCGATTATAAAAAAATAATGAATGGAATTCGGCGACGTTCCCCGATGACCATGAGAACACTTAAAATACGGAACTCTAGTATGAAAAATAAAGCTACGCTACCTAATCGGAGCACTGATCGAAAGAACTCGAACTCGAAAAATAATTGCAACCGAAGAAATCGAGTGTTTCCTAGCAGCTGTCAAAAAAGTTACCTATGGGCCCCGGCTCCAGCCAAAGAGCATCATGGAACACACCCTATCCGACAGAAGATCGCTGACTCTCGATCCTTTGTCACCTTTACTCTTCCTGTTGGATTACCTAATAAATGTATTCTGTTCTTTGTAGCTCACAATGGGGACGTCCGCCAGACAGACGTTTACGAAAGGAACTGCACACTCAAATCCTTCCGTATTTGCAAACTTAACTCATCGGAAAACACCTTTAGAAGAAGGGGAGGAGCGTTGTATCTATAGAAAATTATATGTATAATTTTCTGATTGTCTTGAACTGTAATTTATTTATCTGTATTTTCTGTATAATATGTACACTTGTTTAAGTCGTTACTATGACGACTTGCACTTTGTTGAATAAACTTTGGAGTTACGACGCGTCCCGTCTCTTGTGGCCGTTATCGAACGTAACGCATATTTATCAAACCTCTTTAGGTTGCATAGCAACTCCGTACTTTACATTACCGCCACTGTCTGTCAGCATACGGGATGAGTCAAATAATGGGGTCCTTGTGTCTGCCTTGAAAAGGCTTTCGCCCAAGGCGTCGCTCAACATACGCGATGCGTCATAAAACCACAGCTTTGGTGTCTGTGCGTACCGGTAGACTTAGACCAAAGAAGAAAGCTATTAAGATGTCTCCAATTTACAAAAGCGCTAGAAAAACGAATAACTATTGCGAACTTGCTTTTTAGGCTCCAAGGAAGTGTACTATTCTTGTTGATTACACCGCAATATTTTGTTCATTTAATGTGTAAGTTTAGAACACATTCCACCGTGTTCTTTATGAATATGCTAAGATTTAATGTTTTTCTGATCTCTAAGCTACTTCGAAAATTGGTAGCAGCGAACAGAGTGCAGAAACATGTCAACAAGCAACTGCAACGAAAAATCGCACCTTTGAAACTTCCGATAACAGTAAACTAATTTGAGCTCAAATGAATTTTCTTCCCATCCCATCAGGTTTCACAATAAACGCATTCATTACGTTCAGATATTTCATTTTCTAAAATTGTAATCACTGCAAAGTAGAGCTATTTCAACGAGAGAAGAGTTATGGTTTCCCACAGCCACCATATATTTATAAACAACGCCTATTATTTAAAGTGGTAATTGCTTTAAGGTAGTTGTAATACTCCATGAAATCACTAAATGGCTGCGTTTCATCAACTCCGACAACAACTATTATTAATTGTGCACAATTACCTGGTGGAATTGGCACATTTAGTACAAAACTAACGATGTGAAAACAGTCTTAGTGTATTGTTTTGCAAAATGTACTTCATGCAATCAGTATTAATGTAATAATCGGTAAATATATTTGTTTAGTTGAAGGCACAAAATAAATAATGCTTTCCGTCTATCTTCGAGGGTTCTTTGCAGATCAATTAGCCGTTGGAGTTTGTGTTAAATCGACCCTGTCGTAGAGTGGAAATAGATTTTCACCATTAAATATACCTCAATAAATAAAATAAGGAAAATATCTTCATTATTCCCATAAATGTCTTAAATGTGATAAGGTTGCATGTGCCAATCGGCTGTGCTGTACTGACACTGTTACGTTGTAGCGCTTATGCGCTGTGCTGACGCTATCGGCATGAACCAATCAAAAATCGCTTAGTGGCTACTTGTATCCTATAACGAGGATGAGTGCACACACCGCCGTACGACAGCGTGCTGTCAACACGTCAGCTGTCCTGTGCTAGTCCGTTTCTCCTAATAAAAGTTTACACTTCCATCTTGGGTCTTCTCTTACCTGTTCATTTAGTTGTTGTGTATTTCAAATCTTATATGCAATGCACACGAATGACAGTTTAGTCATGATTTACATTAATGTCGGTTTCTTAATGTGGGTTTCTGTATTTTAACTAAGGTGGTTAAATTATTATTGCATGCTAAAACACGATCTATAAGATGATGAGTTATACATTATATCGCCCTTGGTGCAAGAATGCATGTACTTTAGTCTAATTTTATCCAGTAACGTTGTATGTTTAGAAATATGCAATTCAACCCTAATTGATGTAGCAAGTTCGCATAATGAAACTAATGACCATTGTTTCAAACAGGGTAATTTTGGTTAATTGGTTATTTATCAAACGTTGTTGATTCTTCGTCTGAGCCTTGCTAAATCGCTGAGGACTGGTCAAGTGCAATGATTACTGTTACTTTTTTCACATTTTGTATAAGCATTTTGATCATGTCACAAGGTTTCGCTCCGTCATCTTCTCCAATGCCTTCACGTCGCAAGAGCACTACGAGACCTCGTGCCTCTGCAAAGTCTTCCATCGTACGTGTTGATTATGTTACGAATGCTCCTCCGAAAAGACGTACAAAGATCCCCAGGGTGTGCTTATTTCTACTTCTTTATGAAGTCGGTTTTATTCATTTATTGCATTCGTCTCGTTATTATGTCCTTAAATTGCCCATGTACATATTTCTGTAATCAGGCACCAACCACTTCTTATAACAGCGTCTATTGGGCATTCGTACTTAGTCTATTCTTTAATGGGCTTCGTGCTGTGCTGTTTGCAAAATATGTTCATTGAAATGTCATTTAGTATAATCTGATGATTTACATGCTATCACTTCCCGAGACTATTCCCAATTTTTCATCTAGAAAACTCTCGATGATGCTGCACCACCCATACCTGATTCAGTCTTGACCGGTAATTTCAACTATGATACATTGGTTTTACTCGCGTTCGCCTCGCGCTCCTAACCTTAAATATCCGTTGACTTGTAGATCCGAATTCTAATTCACTTCGGGGGGTTTCCGATGAAGAGAGAAATGGGAACCACTCTCAGGCCCCCTCGATCTCTGACTCTTTCTCTACCAGTGCCAGTGGTGGTGGAAGACGTGGCAACGCGAGCTCCTCTAGGACTACGGATGAACCTTCACCCTCCACTCAAAAAGCGCTGTCTAGTCAATCCGAATTTCTCCTTCATGTCTCGTCCGGATTACAAATCAGAGGCGGCCAGCAGCTCTACCGCGGTCTCCCCAGGTCCCACTGGCGACGAAGCGCCCACTCGCGCCTCTGTGTCATCGACGTCGCTCCCCAACCCCGTTTTACCGGCGAGCAACGCTGCCACCACCTCCTCTACCACTACGACCACCAAAACCCAGGGCAATAGCAGCAACAGCATTGGTAGCCATTTACCCGAACCCCTCTTCACTCGCCTCTCCTCGGGCCGAGACCTTGTTAATTTCATGCGGTGCCAGTCACCGCCACTCCAGTCTTCTGCGCCTTCCTCTACCCAGCCTCAGCAGCTTCGATCCTTACCCGCGTCAGTAGCTATGGATGCAGAGCAGAGGGTCGTACCCGTGAGAAAGTGCGTTTTTATCAACTATTGCACTAGTATTTCCGATTTTGCTGGATGTCGAGGTTTTGCTTCGTAAAAATTCGTATTAGCTGGCCTCATTTAGTCAATCGGATTGATGCACTGGAAATCTCGAAATGCAGTGTGGCGTTTACCAGACCCAGTCCTTCAATGTCTTAAGCATTGCATTCAACGAAACTAAGATGCATGTAAATATGGTTAATGATGTTGCGGGTGGTGGTCTCACCTGCTGTCTGAGCATGTTAAGGCTCCGCACTCGCCTCTCGGTGGCCTATAAATCTATTGAAAGGACTGTAAACAAACTGAAAGCCAAACTTTAGAGGCAACTATAGCATTACAGACAGGTAATTGTAATGGGTAGTGTTGATTTCGTCTCTCACAAAAGATGTCACAACCACTTCTACTCTGAGCGTGTAAAGAGACACACAGAAGGTAGGAATGGAAGTCAGATTGTGGTCGCTGACCCACTGATTACGAGCCTATGCTTTGGACATACGTGCAGTAGCTGGTCTCAGCCAATCACTAGATACTGAGTTATTTCTTGGCTTTTAGAAGCATCAAGTCGTTCATTGAGACAGACGGGTGCGCAAATTGCTGTGTGAAATTGTCACAAACTACTGATTATATCTAAAATGGTAAAGCACATAGCTCAGTTTACAGAGTCAACTATGCATGAGCTTTATGACAGACATCAGAACCACCGCCACTTACTGTACTCAAAGGTGCGATACGGGTTTGGCTCTTATGGCCTATGGTGAACAAGTTTCAACCTCCCGAGTGCTGATTTGACTTGTCAGTTGGCGTGATGAAAATGCTCAGAGGTCTTATAGGAGCGTTAAATATACTACAAGTTGTCGTCCTCTAGCAAAGATGTGTGGTGCAAAGTAGAAGCTGTGCTTGTGATTTTAACCTGCAGAGGTACTCTCATTGTCGCAGGAAGGTAGTTTTATTGAGAACTTTCCTAAAAAGGAAACAGTTTATTCACCAGTGTTCTCAGCTGGTAGGAGGAGAGGCGAATCGGGAAAACGGTGGCTGGGTGAAAACCCTCAAGTGCAGTCTGTTGATGCCACTCATAGGCGAAGATCACTGAATAGCAGAAAGGGAACTGCCTTTTGTTGCCCCTAGTAGAAAACTCCGATGGCTTCACTGTTTGTGACAGCTGTACGCAAAAGGACGCCCAATGCGTCGACTGGCTGTCTAACTTTTGTTGTGGAGCTCGAAAATGCAGCTTAACTGTGGCCGTTTCTTTAGCAAACGTGCTTCCGGTTGGTTTCACTTGTAGCCCTCCCCTAAGAAGCCTTTGTCTGAACCTTCTTAATGGCTTAGAAAACGTTCTTCTGTTCCTCATGGGACGCAGGCGCCACGTACTAGCCCGATCTTGCCTCTAGATGGCTTGTTAAGGAATGGCCGTCTTCCTCCTCCACATCATCATTTTCCCCTTCATTCTCCTTCTTCTTCTTCTTCTTCTCTGTTTTTCCCACTTTTCCTTCATAAGCTTTCACGGAATTGGGATAGATTAAGGGGACATTTGCTTTTAGGTGCAATAGGCGTCGCTTGAGCCTAAATTTCAAAGTACCCAGTGATTATGACCGGTGACGTCAAAAGACCTTTACCTAAATTTAATGTGGTGATTTCATCTTGCATTCATATCATTGGGCCACCAGAGAGGTTTGGACATGAATAGCGGTTCAGCTACATTTTGCATGACCGCAGAGTATAGTAATGTGCATAGTTGATTGTTATTTGCTCGAATTAAAAAAGCATGAGCCACTCGAATTTGATCGCTAAATGTGCAATAAGTGCACCCTCTGCTGTGACTTTTAGCGGAACTGAACCACAGGTTGATCAGCCTCTCGGTGATGAGTCCACGGACATCGACGAAACTGAGACCATACCCGCTACGTAAGCTCTACCCCTTGTTTTAAACAAACTTGCGCGTTTTCAACCCCTCTAATCGTATCTTGTAGCCAAGATTACTTTCCTCCTCCTCCTCCCCCTCTTCTAAGGGAATCGACCACATCGACTCTGCCTGGCAATAACCCCGACGGCATGCCCCATATGGACCTCATCACCCACATTCAGGACTCGAGGGACGCTCTGTGTAGTCAGATCCAAGTCATTATCGACAGGACTTTTGAAAACTTGGAACTGTCTGTTGCCGCTGGCGCCGCCGTTTCCAAGTCTGAAGTGGGCACCGACGTGAGGCTTGTTCCAGTTGGTGCGCATTCTTCTACTTATGACACATTTACTACTTGCTCATTATAAGTAGCCCTTGTTTCACGAGTTTTCCTTGTGTAACATGCCACGGTGTGATCGGGAAATTCAAGGGCACTCTTCACTCTTGTTTTCGTTCATCAAATCCTGACCCCAGAGCTTTTGTTCTAGCCGATGCATGTACACAGACGGAGCTCAACAAGAGTGGGCAGAGCGGTAGAATAGCTTTGCTAGAGTTGGAGATTCATCGTCTAGACCGGACTATCGAGGGTTTGAGAGAGGAACTCGAGCGCACCCGTCTGGAGGCGGAGAGGAGTAACACCGAGAGCCTGTGGGAGCAGCGTGTCATAGACGTTGCGTTGAACAAGTCCATAATCGAGGCCCTTCAAGCCAGGGCCACGAAGGTCATTGCCGAGGTGAAGAAAAGGCAATGGGTAGGCAGCCAGGCCCCTTTTCCCCATCCCTAACCACCTGGTTCCTTTCTCTAATCTGACTGTGCTTTTCACAGTGTGCCTACTGCGGCAAGCAAGCTTACTTTTACTGCTGCTGGAACACGTCATACTGCAATGGAACCTGTCAGAAGTATCACTGGCCCGAGCATATGCGCTCTTGCACTCACCCCAAAGGCCAGGGCACGGCTCAGGACCAAGCCCAACAGCCGATGCAAGCCCTGCCGTGCCAGCATCAGAGCCACTAACAAGTTAGTCCCTGTGTTGTTGTGAATTTCATGTCAGAGTGTGCGTTTTGTTAGCCCTTTGTCTGCTTCTTTGACATGCTTCAATCGTTTTTTTCTCTTTCTAGTAACTGCAGTGTGGCAGTGGCAAGGATTTTATCAGTCTCCCTTCACCCACTTTCTTCCTCCCGCCTTCAGCCCTTCTCAACCTCATTTACTCATTTGCACATCTCCGTCTACGAGTGACTATCTAGACCAAGTCAACCACTAGAAGTGTTTCATGGAACAAAGGAGGCTTTGCGGACCCATGTATGCATTATTACTTAATCAAGGGTCATTTAGTTCACTTGGAGGCAATTTGGTACTTTTACAATTATAAAGCGAACATTGTCTTTGAAACATCCTACAGTGATTTTTCGTAGGCAAGTCATACGAACATATTTGAGTTTCAGGTTAAAGCAGTAGGAAGTCGAATGGAGCACAAGTTGGGTCTTCTAACGTGTGATGGTTGAGAAAGCCCTTCCCATCTCATTTCTCGAATAATAGTAAACAGCAATCCCAGGGAATGTGTTAGTGCATTCTGCTTCTGATAAAGCAGGACACCGTGCTGTATTCCCACTTTTGTTCTTTAACTAAATAATAATTCCTTTGATGCAGCAATGCCTTGCCTTGGTTCAATTCAGATGGGTTAGTTCAAGTGTTTGAGATTTAAATATGATTCAAATATGATTTATCATGAAGAACGAAGTTGCAAAGGCAATTTCTTTGGCGGTTTTCCAAGGCACTTCCAACTTTCAACACGGGTATTATTTAGGTTGCGAATCGCTCATGGACGCACCGATAACGTTCATTTTCATCAAAAATATCATCTCGATGTGTATTCTTTTTATGATGTATTTCAACACTTCTGAATACTAATAAGCGATTCTTAAAAGAATGCTTTATGTGCATTTGAGCTTTCACGGACGGGGCAGTTACCAAAGCTAGACGGACTTCCTCTGCCATGTTGGAGACAAAAGTAAACATCTCATTGAAACCAGCGAATATGGAAAAGTCACTTTATGAGCTGTTTTGTAGATTATATAATCTGAACTCGATAGGCGGTGAGTCACCTAAAGCACGTTAGCTACTTTTGACCCCGAATAGTTGAATCATTCATTAACGACTCACCTTTATTACTCATGCCCATTGAGGTACTGTGATCTTTGTGAATGTTGATTGGACTACAAATAAACATGATTTCCAGCTCCCTTCGATATTGGGGTGCGATGGTGAAAATATTAACGAGAAGAGAAAATGAGCGGTGAGGTCGCAGTTCGGTAAACCGCTGATTGGTGATTACCCTATCTTTAATGAGAGATTCAATTCAGGCTTGTTGGTGTCTGTGTGAAATCCCACTCTACCCCCACTTTGATTCATGCAGACAAATGAGAGCCTGCACAGAGGTAACCTACTCACTGTGTTGCCATCTGAAGTAATGAAGGCTCAGAGTATGGGATTAAAGCTTAGGGAATAAATGAGAGCGGATGGAAGATTGTAAGAAGCCCGCGTTAACTGAAACACTTTGGATACACCTACTGCGCTCGATTAGACCAGTGACGTAACAAATTGATCAGTAAGGATCCAACCTGAAAATTGTAATTCATTGCTACAGGTTGCAGAGGAAGATTTGGCTTGAAACACAATAAGAAGCAGGTACTCTATCCCTGTTTGTGGCGATGAAATGAAAACCAAAGTGGTTTCCTGGGTCTTTTTAAAAGAAGGGGTTAATCTATGTAGAATTGTTGCAGATTTCCTTACTTGGGGGAAATCTATAAAACCGATTTGATATTTTACTACAATGCTAGCACTAGAATGTATTTTAAACTTGCAAGTAAAAATAGTAAATATGGAGAAAAAATAGTTGCAAAACAGGGCGAAAAAAAGCGTACGCACACTACTAAGACCAGACTGTTCTTAATAGTGCACGTACGCCATAATAGTAACAGTGCTATTCGAATGGGTGACTGAATGAATGTGGCTCAAGGCCCCAAATCATTACGTCAAGTGGGGATAGGGCTCAATACCTCGCATTGTGATAGCTGCTCGAATACTCACGTCTCCTCGACAAAACATCAAGTCGCCCACAAACGATTTCGTGCCTCCACACTCATTCCACAATTGGATATCGTGTAGACCCCCACGCAGTGCCTTAGTAATCCGACACACGTAGTTATGGTCAACGCTCTGGCTTCGCACTACTGGCGGTTAGACCAGACCAACCGCGGGCGGCAAGGCACGCTGGCCCCGTCCGAACCCACGACTGGAAAGTGCTATAGTTGCCTCTCCATGTGGCAGGCCATAGTAGTATCGTTGCATCTTTGGACGGGATTGAGACACAGAGGCGTTCAGTCTTAATCCCTCAGATGGTAGCTTCGCACCATTGGCCGATCGACCAGGCACATTGAAGTTGCGTTAGGCCCATTTTAGCCCAAGCGATTTCGTTAAAACGTTCAACCCTGCTTCACGAATAGATTTTTAAGAAAGTTGCTCCCCAAAAATCTACCGGTACGCACAGGCGCCAAACCTGAGTGGTTTTCACTCATCCCGCATGTTGACAGACAGTGACGGCTGTGGAGAGAGGGATGGGGGTTACGCCTATCTACGATAACCATTGGACTCGCATACTCTCTTGCCCCACAAAGGACAAAAAGTTGACTAGCACCAGCGTCTTTACTGATCCACAAAGTACACGGCTTCAAGCAAAAGAGGGATTTGGGTACGGAAATTTGCGTTCTATGAATAGTCGTTACAAATATAGTAGAAAAAGAAAGTGAGAATGTATCTTCAGGACTCAATTGGGCTGCGAGTTCTCCAGGTTCCGCTGATACTCCGTGGCTCTAAACATTGACCAAAGTAATGCAACTTTAAGAGTTTAAAGGTCATTTTAAAAGGAATAAATACTCACAGAAAAGCTTCAGCTTTGCGACAAGCACCTCTGTTCGTCCGAAAGGCACTCGAGCTCATCCGAGTCCCATCGTAGGCTGCTCGAGAGTCGTCCTGGAACCTAAAGTATTTGGCTTGCTCCTCGGACGCCGTAAGGACCACATAGTAGCGCCTTTTACCCCCGGCGTCGGAATATCGACATACGTTGGCAGATAGTCGGGCGAAATCCTCTCAGAGTCGCTGTCTACTGACGGTTCCCAGCGAGTGAGCGGTCTTTTCGATTTCCCCGTGGCAGCGGGCTCCGAAATGCCCCTTCTACGACTCAGGCTGCACCCCTTAGTGCCGGGGCTGAAGTCGAAACTCGCCTTGGATGAGAGTGATGTCGACCCGGATGTGCTAGCTTCAAGGAACAGACGAATGTCCCGAGAGGGTGTCGACGAACAACGCAGTTCCACAAGGTCAAGTCCGTAGAGTTTTATGCCCTTCATTGGGTCGTCGGGGC
>JAUOZQ010000226.1:0-71150 GCA_030710315.1 Anomotaenia brevis
CTAAGTCTTATGGGCCCAACGTTGGTCTAATGAGCCCGCTCAATCCGAATCTTCAGGTATTATCATTTCTTCACTTAACAGGTGTTATTCACCTTTTTAAACCTTTTTGCAGCTATATACAACAATGGCAACTAATCCTATTGTTTACGTTTAGATTTCGTTTCTGGACAGATTATAAATACTTGATTGTGATCAAGGAGGTTCAATTTCATTATCGCCTTACCAGATTAAGGAGTACATGCTTAACGTCATTTAAATAAAATGCATTAGATGTTCTTTTCACCGCCAATAAAGACAATTGATTAGTCCTAAATTGATTCAGTATAGCGATCACAGATTGATGTTTGGAACCATTGCAGAAGGAATCAAACATTTTTCAAAACAAATATGGGAAAGAAAAGCGCTATTTGAATTGAAACTCATCACAGACATAACCAACAGCAATTGTAGATTCGCTTAACAAATGCTTCTTTTATTTCACGATAAGTTTTATTTACAATAGCAATTTGTTATATTTGTTAAATTTCTCGTTTCTAGAATATCCGCTGAGTCATTGGGCGAATCTGAATCCATCTATTCGGTTAGTTAGATTACTGTCATATTTGATCTGACACATAAAGCCACTGCCTGCAACCTTTCTGATTTCCTAACTAACTAGTATACACTCTCGGTAGAATATTTTGAAGGCCTGAATAAGGTTCCTATTGTCGGATTTGGCTTCGTTTGAGGTCCGCTATTCAGACACCAACAATTTAGGCAGACCAGCTAATCACCTGTGGCGCCTGATCCATTGTGATATTTCGACCCTCAAGCGGAGGCCTTATTTCTCGCAATCGCACCAGCAGAAGATCTTCGATCGATCAAATAATTGGATTTTCACATCAATGAGCACATGGTGTACAAATTGACCAAAAATTGCCTCACCTGCCAAGCGAGCAGAGACATCAGGCGCATTTGTACACTTTTCCCTAGATTCTTCCGTCTATTCCACTAACTCCTGTAGCGCCCATCACTCCACAGACTACTCTCTTGGGAACTCTAGTCTCATACACACGTTGCGAATGTGCTGTAACTTTCCCTCCCGTCGGGAAAGGGAGATTTACATTTCAATGCCTAGCGGTGCGAAAATAGTCTCAGGTTACCACAATATCACCCACCAAGACTAAAGGCGGCTGGAAGGTGCTGGAGGCCCGTGTAGTGTCTGCAGTTTCATGTATGGCTAGACCTGATTTAGGGTAGCCAAGATTACCCAGGTATCACACAACTCAAATATGCAAAAGGATGCAGCTCTTTGAGGCCACTATGCTATTTACTTATTTATTATAAGTAACAGTGGTATTGATTCTTCCATGAAAGGCCTAATTACCTATGCTCAGGTTCTGCAAAAATACACTTGCATTATAATTGTTCGTCATACATCAGTGTATTTCTTATTTAGTTCTACTCATAAACACTGTACACTTCGGTTTGCCTAATTCCCACCAGTGTCTTTTACATAGGCACATGAGAATGGAATTATGAACCGCATCTTTCAATAGAATAAAAAAACATAATTGGTGGGTTTGATACAAAAAGCCAGACCTCAAGTTAGCATGGCGTTAAAGGAAATGCGAAAGTCCGTGACCTAATTTATATTGCTTTCCATTTAATATTTAAATTTTCATTACAATCTCGAAAAAATAATGGATAAAGAAATGTATTGCATTAACTTGATTACTTTTATATTGGTCATTAACAAATCTTCAAGGTTTGACCTAATTTGTATCCGCTTATATCTATTAATGTAAAACGTTACCTTGACCCACTAACTTTATCCCTTAGGTTTCGTTTTTATACATGTGAAATGCAAAGTAAAAATGCGAATTTATTCTAGCAAATAACCATTACATTATTGGTAGCTCTGCAAGTTGTTTCTTGAGCTTATGACAAATCGGGTTCACTGATTAGAAATTCCGACCCCTGGAGACATGGTTTCAGCAAATGCATTCCATTGTCACGTGATTAGAACGATTCAACCAACCATAAACTTTATTCCTCCTTTCTCTTGGAAGGGAATGTTTTAACCCCTTGATGATAGTAGGATGTAAAATAAGACCTTGGAAATGTGTTTTTTATCCAAAAAGTTGGAATAGGAAAATATTTACATCAAAGCCAAGGTGTAGCATCTGCGTTCAAAACAATGCGTGATGTTGGAAATTAAAGTATATTTTCACAGTTGCTGATAACGGAAATGACCAAAAAACATAAATATTTCTAGTTTTGATTGTATAAAGCACTGTCTAATAATCATGACATTTAAAAATATATCTCGTGTGCATGAATTTCGGTTTCAGTGATGTTTTAAATACCAACTATCATAAGCACATTCATATCTACCACAAGATAAAATGCATTTCTTTCGTGGATTGCAAGTGAAATAGCCTATCACATATATTGCTTTCAGTGTGAATAACTCCAAGTTCCTAGGCGTGTTTACTGTTGCGTGACCAAGTTAAAGCTGGGGTAGAATGCACCATTAGATGAGACCAAAATATAGTTTTATTTATCACCACGTAAATTGACTTTATTCCGGATTTTTTAAATGGTCGTTCCTTATATAGTATGCTGCAGTTGTTGTCAGCACGATATCAAATTCTTAATCACGTTTCGGTTAAAGATGTTTCTCAATCTAGGAGCTCAATGCATTTTGTTTAATAAAAAAGAGGAATGGTAATATTAGCAATAAATATTACTCCACTAATTCTTTTGGAAATATGAATTCTAATATTGTATCCACTTAATTAGAGCTCTTGACACATTATGGTTAGCAATTCCACATGCCTTTCTGACTAGTGGGGCCCTAGAAAACAATTTCATTATTGAATCGTACTAGAAAGTTATCACCGATGACCTTCACATTGGCAACTCTATCAGTAAGCTATGTTGGAACCCTTTGATGACATTAACTTTGGCAAGAGGCCTACAGGCCTCAGAGTACGGCTGCAAAGTTATCTTGATTGCTGGGGCCCATTGATGGCCCCCCCAATGTTGCTAGTGCATAAGGTGTATTGCAAAGGCTTGAAAGAAAAATCATCAGAAGCTGCAAAAGCAATTGAAATATCTTTTACGAACGAAATGAATTACGCAATTTTCATGAACTAATAAGATAATATGGCAAAATTTGTTAATTGTATATTATTAACGAATACAGGGTACAAATTAGGGGTAAACAAATTGTTATTTTGGTTATATTAAATCCCGGCGCAGCTTTAAACATGAGTGGAACTTGGACGGCTGGCATATGAATTGACCTCATATTAGCAAATGTAAGACATTTATTTTTAAATACATTTCATAAAGATAACTATATCTAGAACATAATTTATTTGCGACTTTATTCAAACTGTATTTTTATTTTGGCAATCGTATATTCAATTTCGCGTGGACGTTTTATTTCTGATTAATTATTCATTTCCTCTTACAAACTTATGAAAACTTTTCTAGCAGTTTTAGGTTCAACTACCACAATGTCATGGATTAGTGAAAAGCTTAAAAAGATTAGTTGCCTTCGCTCTTATATTATCGACCAAAATTAAAGTCGTACTTTGACTAAATTTATATAGTAATATTTTGGTCACGCTTTTAATATTATTTGTTTAGTTTAGTTTAATACCACCTATCTTAAATCCTATTAGTAAAATGCAATTTGACTACCTAATAAATCAAATATTTACTATGACTATATTTTAGATTTAATAGTAGGGTAAAACCCTTTGAACTTTGCAGGTGCGTACACTTCAGTACAGCTAACAAGTTGTTGGCTTGATAATTAAATAGGATTGACTGCGTTACCCAGCAATTTATTGACAATAACAGTTAATATAACTCGCGTTAAACTTTTTTTAATTCAAGCATATGTCGGTGGTCCCAAGTAATACTAAATCGGTTATAAAACCTTTCCTTCTGTATACTTTAATTGGCTTTGATGTAATTACAAAAAAATAAAGCATGGATAGATAATGTTAAATTAAAGCTTGTTCTTTTGTCATGGCACCTAAATTAGTTACAGTGGCCTTATTGGATGCACTTAGCCAATTACAGTGTTCCATGTAAGCTGTAATCTATATAACTCCATCTGTGTGTAACAAGGTCAGGGCAATTCATTCATGAAGTCATTCACTTTGCTTATTTTGGCAGCTGTGTTTAGTACTAGAGCATGTAGGCCAATGATAGATTCTCTTCTCTCGGGATTTGGTTCAGCATTACAAATTTCCAGCTTGATATCTGGCTACATGAAAAAAATATTAGACTCTCTCCAATCTGAAAAAATGTCGATGAAATTTTCACCAAATCCAAACAGTACTTTTCCTTTTTGCAATGGAATGGAAAATGGAGCTAAGGAATTTGCATGTGGTTTTGTCTTTCTCAACGGTTCAATGGATGTATCAATGCTTCGTGTAAGCACCGTGTTTTTACTTATTTACTGTTGACAGAATAGAAGTGGTAAAGGAGAATCGGCTGAAAACGGCACTATACACTGGAAAGCATTGACTCTCGTGTTCAGATTTGAATCTCCATCCCCAAATCAGCTCAGTCTCGTCGAAATTCTAATTGTCAATTGCAGCGAAATTCGTATATCCCCTAGCTTAAAGTCCCTTAATATCACTGAGTTGCAGACAAATATTAAGCAGTCTCTGCTTGACGGTGTTCGTCTATAATTATATTTCCATTATATTAATTCATATCTTCAATCAAATTCGTGTTTATTGGAATTAAAATATAAATTTTGCCATAATTCTGTCTCCTTTCAGTGTATTTTTTACTGTTCGATCATTCAGATAGATTATAAAAAACGTGTTATTAGTTAAAAAGTTACAGTATTCCGTGGATGCTACTAATAGAATTCCTTAGAAATCTCGTAGTAGATACCCACCTCACCTTGTCATATTACAGAAAAAGTTTTCAATTACATTACCGTGATACTTTTAATCAGAGTGAAAAAGCAATCACTTTTTTAAGCTTTTGGACTGATGATCCAGCTCATTAAATATTCTTCCCGCAAAACCCACATCTACTTAAGCTCTTCAGTCTTAATCTATCGGTGGCCTGTATGTTCACTAATTCCCACTAGCACTCCGATATCGAGTGCCTGCCGTATCGTTAAATTTCAGCAATGTGAGCTTGTAATTGAGTCATTTTTAGAGAAAATTTATTCTTCTATTTACTTTAACGCATTGAAGTACAAATGCAAATATTGTTAGGATATTATTACACAAGCAGTGTATCCCATGTTGTCTTACACTTTAAAATCCGATGTTCTAAGAAAAAATATAATGGGTTCCATATATTTCAATCGGCTTTATCCCGCATATTTAATCTGTTATTTCCCATGCACTACTTACCATAAACATACTTAAAAGTCTTCTTATATTTGCAACAAAAGCCGTCAAAAACCATAAACAGTTTGTAATTAATCTAAAAATAGGGTGGTTCCCACAAAACCATTTTTGTTTCATGTACGCCCCTAAGTTTTATGAAAAATTCCTGATTTATATATCTTTTGCATTATATTTGTCTCTACCACCGACGTTTTGGTCCCGCAGCTCGCAAATGCAATCAGCGTTTTCGGTGTAGAAACGCTCGATTTCTTGGGCCATCCAGAGGATAAAATCGGCATCTGCCCACTTCGAGGCAAAAGTCGCTGAGATAGGCGATTTTCCTAAACCTCAATTGCAACGTCTTCTAGGCATGATGAACTTCTATTCGAGTTTCATTCCACACTGCGCTGAGATCGTTTACCCACTTGCCTGACTACTTCGACTACCGAAAATTATCCGCTATCTTTTCCAAAGAGCGACGCGAAACTTGCTCTGATGACCGACGCTTCTAACCATGCAGTTGGTGGGCTCCTTGCCTCCCTCCAAAGGTCACTCCTATCTCCTGACATTCATCGATCGTTATTCTCGATGACAAAAAGCAATTCCTTTGAAGGATATCACAGCGAATCCAGTAGTGAGTACCTTCCTGCACTGTTGGGTGGCACTCTACGGTTGCCTTGAAACAGTTACTACAGATCACGTACAGCAGTTCGAATCTTTCGTTTCCTTGGAAATGTGCAAATTCCTTAATGCAAAAAGGATCAACGCAACAGCATATCATTTCGCCGCTAATGGCATGACCGAGCGCATTCACCGCCATGTAAATGCCGCTCTGATCTGCTCGCCAAACCCAGGAGATCGGTATGACAATTTACCAGTGGTTCTTCTAGGCATTCGTGTAGTACTAAAAGAAGACCTCAAAACACCTCCTCTTGAACTGGTTTACGGTTCTTCATCGCGACTCCCAGGACACCTATTTGCTCCTATCCCCTTGAAACCTGCAGTCGAAAAGATACGATTATTTCTACACGACAATCCACCAGTGGCTCCTCGACCTCCGAACGTCTCGACACACGTCGACGCGAAGCCTCATACCCTTTCCCACGTTTTCGTGAGGCATGATGCGGTTAAAAGCCCTCTTCGCTCTCTTTACGTCGGTCCATACAAGGTTTTGAAAAGGACCTAGTAGACATACACGGTCGACCGAAACGGTAAAGAGTACGTAGTCAGCATCAACCGTTTGAAACCAGCATATCTAGAAGAAGAAAGATTGACGCTTCCAGTGATTGGTACAAATTACCAAGCCATACAAATATCATCAGCTACACAAGCAACAACGGTCAGACAGCACCCAAAATTCATTCCAAGTAAGCCTACTAATGACGGCAAACGACCACATACCGTTACCAAATCGGGTCGCAAGGTCTACTTTCCTGACCGGTTAAAATACTAAAACTCCAGTCTTCCTACTGCTAAATCGCGCTAACGTTTTTTAACGGAAGTTCAACCTCCATTGCCAAGTTCCCCAACCCAACGAAAATGAAGATTCCACATCCCCTAACCTACACTTCAATTCAGCTCTCGACTTAACTTCCACTACCAGTTCATCGTTTTCTCTCGGAGCGGCTACAGTATTCAACTACGTTCACACCCAGCTGCTTTTGGAGTAATGGCACTGTTCGCTGCACATCCCTAACTTTCCTCGCTGTTTCCTCTACTGGCTCAAGGTTGACACAGATACTATCCCATTTAGACTGTCTTCTAATCGCCTGATCAAGTTATTAATTGAACTCTAGAAATCCTCCAGTAAGTAACCACCTCAAATTGTCATCTTAAAGAAAAAGTTCTGGATTACCTTGTCGTGATACTTTAATCAGAATGAAAAAACAAGAATCCGTTTTTTAAGCTTTCGGCCTGACAATGCAGCTTATAAAATATTCTTCTCGCAAAGCCCACATCTATTTAAGCACTTCAGTCTTAATCTATCGGTGGCCTGTATGTCCACAAATTCCCACTAGCTCTGCAATTTTAACTCTACTCCGACATCAAAATAAAGATACAGCTAATTCTTTTAAGAACGTAATGTTAGGCACTGTAACAAATGTTTATGAATGAACTGTGACGTAGCGCGTTGTAGAAACAGTTACATTTCGACTAACGAGGTAACAGATATTCACGAACTAAATAATCCGGTTAATTTGGGGATGAATATAGCGGATCAAGAAGGCGTTCAAGATTACTTGAACGAATTACTGCAACATTCCCTTCTATATTTTAGGAATATTTTATGACATTTACACCACTACAGAACTTTCAGAGCAAATGCATCAGTGATACTGCATCAGGGTTTAGCCAAGAGGGTAAGACAAAAAATTTCCTTTCAATATATGCGTTAGCTTTGTTGATACCGATTAATGGTTGTTAAATAAATTAATATTTACATGATTTTATATTTCAAACATTTAAAGAACCGTTCTGGTTCTAGTATATTTTTCGAGAATTTGGACTTTCGAATGCCTGCCGTATTGTCATCTTAATTTTGTTCATGTTTCTTAAGGACTGAATCCCCTACAAATTATGTTACTATATACTGTGGAGTACTGAATAAAGTGCCAAATATTTTAGGAGTGAAATAATGGCAATGATATTAGCCCATTCCCAAGGTTGGATTCATTGAAAATTCATTTTCTGTTATTACAAGTCGTTAAATCACGTATTTGTTATATTCTATATATATATATTCTTCCTTTTTCGTTCATATTTGCAGGCAATAGGTTATTATTCTTAGGCTATGTGAGTATTCCAACCCAGTTAGGGTAAATCAGAAAGTCAAAATTCGTAATTATGTACAGACATTTTAATTTAGGACACTATATATTTAATTCTAGAATTACAAAAAAAGCAGGCCAAGAAAGTTGTTTTTAATGTGTTATGCATGGGAGATTTGCGTATTAACATTGATTTGGGATAACATAAATATTTGTTCAAAGGCAATCACGTCAAAATGTCTCATTTTTGAAGCTTAATAAGAAAAAGCTATTTCCTTGTTACTAAAACGTGAGCACACAAGATCTTCCGTGAACACAATAGTGAGGCGTATAAATAGGAGACACTATAATAAAGTATAATGATCTACATTTTTTAATTAAGCCATAAATTTGCAGGTGTTTGCTGCAACTGATCAATTTAATCTAAGTTTGTTGGTATCAACCATTTCTTTTAAATGTCACTTCAATGATTTTTAACGTTTTGAGTTAGCGCCATCTAAGCAAAACTTTTTTTGGAGTTTGAGTTACCTTATAAAGCCCTCTGACAAACCTAAGCAAAAATTACTAACTAGATAGGTGGCGTATTTGATGCATAAAAAGCGGATTCATTTGGAAAGTAAATGCAATTTATACACCTGGAAATGTTATGCCTCAGCGAAAGACCACAACTATATCTGAATTTAGTAACCGTGAATGATTTTCCATACAGCGTTGACGTAAGTTCATTTTGAATACGACCTTCGAGATGATAGCTCTGATTTTTGTAAACGGTTTTCTCCATAAGAATTACTGAAACTTTTATAAAAGGTTTATTTCACCGAGTTAAACATGCAAAATTTGCCTGTCTAGGTTGAATTCTTATAAATTTTATAAAATATTATTAATTTAAATATAATATAGACTTGAAAATATTTTATCTCGCTAAAACCCGGACTTTAATCTCAAAATCAGTTTCACATCAAAAAAGGTGCTTTAATGTTGCAAAGAGAACAAAACGGATGGCCCACATTTCACATGTAAGGTTTGCGCTAAGTCTAAGACACTAAAATAGAAAAATCCATAATTTCGCTACTTGTTTAGGAATGTTTGATTGCAGTCAAATATAATCCGAAATAATGCCAGCTGAGGTAATGTAACTTCAATGCGCTAAGTCTGCTTAGGCAAATCATGAATGCCCAACAAGAAGCGATTCCTAGATAACCACGACTGGAGCCACTGTGCTTATTAAACCACAACATTCGATTGGATTCCAGATTACAAAATATTGTTGATCGTAAAGAGTTTCTTATTTAGTTTTCACTAAGGAAAGAATATAAATGTATTGCAAACAATTAGTGGCTCCAATGTAGTCACATTGTAATGAATAAATAAATGACTACCCTCTTAATCAGACATATGTACAGCTTCCCCAAATCAACATCAACCCAGATGTACAGTTGAGAACCACCTCCGACTTCACTGGAAGGTGTAATAATTTCCAACCCAACGACTTCACCAGTGGGCTCTTCATTAGCATGTCCTCCAGGAACTGAGTCAGCTTGGTCGACTTCTCCGCAATCCTGGTCATGCCTCCGTCCTGGGCGAATACCGTGAGCGAAGATTCGAGGGCACAGTTTAAAAGCATTGAAGGACAGGAGCTCTGATAGGAGTCAGCCCCACCGGCAACCTCCTTTTCATTGTTCATTGCAAAACGGGTCGAGTACCGATGACCCCACCAACCGGTGAGAACGGGCGAGTAGTCATACTTGTCACTCGGCGCATACTCACCCTCCTTCATGTGGTGCTTTTCGTGGACAAAGATGCCAGCACACCCCGCGGGACTGCCGCAGAGATATTTGTAGCCGCACCACACCGCAAAGTCGACCTCCCATGGGTGGAGCGCCAGTGGGACATTGCCCAGTACTGCTTCATCTACAAGGCCGTCCAGAACTTCGTCTCCACACTACAACAGCGCCTTCAGCTGCACAATGTACGTCCCCAACAGCCACCTTCGCTAAGATTCCACTTCCAGAGCCTAGGATGGACCTTTAGGTTTTCGTCGAGTTGACATATGAGCTCATGCATAGCGGTAATGGCTGTAAGACGCCTCCTGATTAGAGACGCTAGTCACACTGAGGGGTTTGACATGAATTCGGTCTGGTTTCAGGTCAGGTGCCTATGACATCATTAGTTGTAGTTTATCAGCTTTGGTTGTCATAAACACGACGGGCTCCTTGAAGCCGTAAGGCCGAGGTTAGTTGGGCGGTCGACGCAGCAGTGCTCTTGCCACCAAATCGCATTCTTTTAGCACTTCTGGTGAGTCGCTGTGATCGACATTATGGATGCAAGAGTTACAATTGAATGCTCAGACGTGTTTCAAGTGTACCGAAGTCCCTGTATTAGGAAGTCATGCTACCTCCATCTGTGCAGAATATAGACTCCTTGTAATCAGTTAGCACAATTGGAAAAAATGCGGCTTTGTCATGAGCACTCAGTCAGTGAGGTCAACATTATGCTCACTCGAGAGCGACTATTTGGATAGGATTTTCGGGTCATACGTATCCGTGAAAGAATTTAGTGAGGTGTTTTATGTCACAATGGGTCTCGGGAAGCACGATTCTATATGAAGGTTCCGTTATCGCACTGCGGATACGATTTGAATCGGAAGCCACCAAAGTGGTGTCGACAGTGTGTTTAATTTTGGCATTCCATGACGGCTTCAAATGTAGTCGCACTGTATTAATTCAACGTGGCAGCCTTACTTGTTCGTCCCAACTATACATCGAGAATGTTCGGTCTTTTTGAGATCGGGATGAAGCGATTTCTCAGGCGTTTCTTCAGATATCCGCCTTCTTTTCTATTCTTGCACGATTACATTACAGGCGCTGAGCTTACTCCGTAGCGCACTTGATCGACTCCACTCGTGTTGTCATGTGAGCTAAAACTTACACCTGCTGAACGATCTAAATAGTCTCAGTCATTTCCACTACTTATGAAGCTCAATGTTGATTTTCAGGATTTACAGCCTCTTGGGATTGACTACATGAATAAAAGAAAGGCACCATCGGACTTAATGCGTCCCTCTCAGCGCCCGAGCTCCACTTCGCCTTCGGGGGAACAAAGCCCACCGCCTCAGGGTTTCCAAGTCTTCCTAATAGGGCCCTGCCCCCTCCACGCGAAGCAGAGACACAGCACCATCGCCACCAACAGCAGACAGGCAGAGAGACCACAAGGCATCGCGACTTCTTCGCATCATCGACCCTGCCATCATGTTACACGTAAATACACGGGGAATTTCTCATGCAAAACACACCAACACACTCCTGGACCTTGTCGATTATATCTGCGCCCCTTCCACCCTAGTTATGTTGGTGAATTGATCCTCCCGTGGTGTTACAAACAACTAATCGCTTACAAAAATACTCGATGTCCCATTGAGAATTCATAAATACACTATTCGCACTGATAATATTATCAGCGTCAATACGATCTTAATGGCACCCGTTTAGTGTCCTATGTTGACGTTTCACCAGCACGATCTTAAAGCCTCGTAAAAAACCTGGGACATTGTCTAGACTATCCTACGTTTTTGATATTTTTAAAAGATGTCAATATTAAATTAGGTTACAACTGGTCCGATATTGTTTCTATCATAACAAAGTGGGAGGGTGGGAACACTTTCAGCATTAAGGCGGTATTTAGACTATCAACTAACGAAAAAATACGGTAATGAATAGATTCGAGGACTTCGGTTGAGTGGGATGAATGAAACCTAGGCTTGCTTATGTAGCTCGGCGTTTTAACTCATCCTTGGAGAATAGTCAGCTGACCTAGGGAAATTCACATCTCAACAAGAGCCCAGGTACTGTCTTCGAGCCGGAAGACTATCCAGAATTGTGCTGGTCCTGAAAAGGGTTCTTTTAATACAGAGGGTTCTCTGAAAGTCTGCTAGGGACGCCAAAGCGAGGTTTTTAAAAAGCTATCAATGACATAGAGAAGTGATGAAGTGTTCCTCATAAACGCCTCCAGCCCTGAAACTTCTCATGTTAACTTTGAAGTCATGTCAGCATCAGTAGCAGTAAATATCCCATGATCTTAGACAGAAAGACGTCGTCTTTTCAATGGAGTCCATAAATTTGTGGTCAAAACCGTGCCCGACACCAAGGGGTTCAACTTGTTTGATTAGTCAATTTATGGGCCTTAGTGCTATATTGCATCCAAGCGGTAGTACACCTCTCGAATAAACACTCTGGGATCTAATAGTAGCTACCTTGACTGTGAGATTCCTCAGTGAGTTACAATAGAGTAACGCGAGTATTAACCTATCCTCTCCAGTGAAAGCCGACTGGCCAACTCATCAACTGCTGGGTTTCATTCTTTCATAAGATATTTTGTGCTCCCAATAACTCCTGGGTACTTACATGTTAGAGAGGTTTTAATCAAGCAAATATTAATTTTATCGTTCTCTAAAGCAAAGGATTTTGTTCCGATTAACTGCGATTTAAAAAACTGCTCAGATCCATAAAAATTTTTAATATTTATTGGATAACGTTTAGTTAAGTTGACCTGCTACATTGAGACCCTATCGAAGGCCTCGGTTAACAACGTATTTGTAGGATGTTTCGATGTCCAACAGCAGTTGCAATGTTCTGGGGCAAATACCCCGGCACACAAGAAAAAAGGGAATATTATGTCGAGTGACCCCGGGGCAAGCAAGAAACTGCCTCTCGGCCACGTTTCATTAAGGCCAGGGTACACTGGTTTGACTTTATTCCTGCAAATATTGATGGGCATCTGCTGAGCCAGATTTTATTAACTCCACGATTTTCATCTAGAAGCTCAAAGGGCCCTTGTCCCATACTAAGAGAGCTGCTATTTAGCACACAATTTATTAGTCATTAGCTACGTGTGATGAGTGAGAAAAGCACTCAAGCGGTTTTATAGGGGGGAGGGGGAATGGCCGACAGAGGAGTTGATTAACTTTGTAGACAGGGCTGCGAGTCTGGGAGGCTGTCTGGTATCTAGTTGGTCGCGTCTCGGTAGGCTTTGTTAGGCCACCACGGTTCTACCTGAGTGGTATTGACCTTGAGCCTATAAGCTATTGATTAAAGACGGTAATGTGACAGGAGCTTAGTCATGATGTGGGGTGTAAATTCTTTGTTGTTAACCGAATTCCAGTCTCTTGTTAAGACACTTTATTGAACTTTGAGAAGCCGTTTTGCGTTGCTCATGATGAAGGTAAATTCACGCGGTTTTTCGAAATAACTTTAATGGTTCAAATTTAATTATTAGCGCTAAGGAAAGACAACTAACCTTCAGGGCTGCAATATATTCTTATTCGAATTAAATCAATTAATTTCCAATTGGAATATACCAACAAAAGTGATTGAAAAGATTTCAGAGATATGGTGGACTACCTACACCATGATGGCAATTTGAGACCTACCTCAATTTACTACCTCAAATAACCTTGAGTTTAAAAGAGAGTACTATTTAACTGGATTCGGTGAACCCCACTAGTTCTTTTCGGAACTGCTTTGCAAAATGCAAAACCTAAAACTCCAACAGCCTTTACATTTCCATCTTGTCGAATAATACCAGCTCTCAGTAAGAAAGATCCATTATGAGTAGAATAAACAGAATCTCTCCAAAATGGATTAAGTGTGTCTTGGGCAGTGTACCCAAGAGGCTTTATGTGGTTAAGGAACAAAGGTATGTCTCAAACCTGGATTGGCGACAGTGACTAGGTTCGGGCAGGCTTTGTGCTAGCATGAGAAGATGATACTGATTAAAATGCCGAGACTGCATAGCCCGCAAAAGTGACTTTAAATAACACAATTTTTCAGCACAATAGCTGATTTCGAAATCGTTATTAAAAGTACTGAGGGGGGTATGAGCACACAGTTCTATCGAGAATACCCACTAAGTACCTTGGTGATTGGACCTTGTCTCAACAAATACGTCGACACGAATGCTGGATGCACAGGGATGGACAGAATAGTGAAAACCCCTAACTTTTTGACATCTTCATCTTCTTACATGTTATAAACAATCAAAACTTGACATTTATCTTGCCATTTGATAAGTTTATTTAAAATAACTGTTCTTACAGATATGTACGAAATGGCTATATCCTATTAAAAATGGCAGACCTTTGGGACTCTCAAAGAGCCCAAATTGTTGGTGCTCGTATGGGCCGATGCTAATGCAAGAAACTGCCCTCCAAATGCTTGACGTTTCAAGAGGCACTGTCTGCTGTTTTTGAAAGAGAAAGAAAAACGTCGTCCGCAACAAAACACAGGTTCGGCCGAGAGTCGGGGCTGTCTGAGAGAGACCGTCGGACTCTAAATCCAATTGTTAGAGGGGATTGCAAGACCACGGCTGCTAAAATCGCTGCAGAGCTCCTCAATTAACAACTAGGAAACCAGTTTCCACATCGAGAGCTCCATAGCGGAGCTGGATTCCACCATGGAAGAGCAGCTGCAATCAGAAAACCTCTGCTCTCAAAGACGACATGTTTCAACGCTTTTAGAGTGGCTGAGTAGAAACCTCCAGCAGAACTGGCCCTTCTACCAGAGAAAAAATGTCATTTTCTATGACGAATCATCGTCATTCCCGACTTCCGGCCGGGTGATCTAGGCTTTGAAACAGCCGAAAGAAGCATTTGATCCAGACTACTGGCAGGGGCTCTGTCAAGAGGATCTGCGTTGCTATCTATTGGAAATATGCCGACTGGCCAATGATTTCCCCTTCATGAGTGAAGAATTAACAGCTGAGAATATTTAGGAATTTCGGAGAACCAATTTCATAATATGGATGTTCGTGACTGTTTCCTGTGGAAAACGCCAATCCATGCAGATGGAATTGTTACAAATGGCAGAACGAGGAGCATTCTAATGGAGTTAAGCATCTCATCTGGCCTCCAAAACCCCGAAACTTCAACTTCATTAATAAGGAACTCGCGGCTTAAATAGGTATATGTATATAAGGACAAGGAGATTTTTGCGGAGATTTACAATATGCGCTCCCACCTCCAAAAATGAGGTATTACTGCATGGACCTATGGAAAATTCACCGAAATTTAGCCACTGTCGTGACGGATATAAGGAATTTAGGGACACAAGCACCACCAAATTGTGGTGACCACCACTACAGGAGGACAAAGCAGACTAGAAATCTGGGCCGACGTTCTCACAGGCAATTACCTTTGTTAAATCTCCGATGAAAAATGGGTCAAAGCTCCTTCTTTAGGGAATTTCAAAGACTCCCAGCAAGCAAAAAACTAGAGTCGATATGGGCTCTGATGAGCGGGGACAAGGAGGTGCCATCATTAGCGTGAGCCGTGAGCCGTGAGTCCAGTAGACTGCTATGAGGGAAACGCCGCGGGGGTGGGGTGAAAGACGCTACTATGTGGTCCTTGCGGCGTCCGAGGAACAGGCCAAAGGCTTTAGGTTCCAGGACGACTCTCGAGCAGCCTACGATGGAACTCGGGTGAGCTGGAGTGCCTTTCGGACGAACAGAGATGCCTGTCGCAAAGCTGAAGCTTTTTCTATGAGTATTTATGTCTTTCAAAATCCTCTTCTAAACTCTCAAGGTTGCACTTCTTTGGTCAATGTTTAGAGCCGCGGTGTATCAGCGGAACCTGGAGAACTCGCAGCCCAATTGAGCACTGGTGACGCATTTACGCACTCTCTTTTTTCCTATTTCTATAACGCCTATTTGTGTGAAGCCGCCCTTGAAAAAACCTCGCTTTGTGAGGCAAGACAGTGTGCGGGTTGGGGTTGAGTCATAAAAGCACTCAGGTTTGACGTCTGTGCGTACCGGTAGATTTTTGAGGAGCGACTTTCATCGATTTCTGATTTTGGTGTCTGGCGCGAATCATTACCATGCTACAGGACATTCTCGTCCACGATTTAGGTGAAGAAGAAGATGAAGGGTTGAACGTTTTAACGAAATCGCTGAAACAACCAGATAGGAGTCGTGAACACTTATGCAGAACACTCTGTCTGTGTAACAGTGGGAGTGGGAGCATAGAGAAGTCCTTTGATTTCGACTAGAAAAATAGTTTGTTGGACCAACAGATGGCATGGCTTTACCTCTCATGAAAATTCATTGTACTAACCCATTCGGATTGTTTTTGGAAATCGATGCGACTCACTCGCGAGCGGACGACGTTGAATTGGCATGCATGCTAGAGTATTTTCATTCATCAGACAAATATTTGGTAAATAATTTTGGGCTGGTACAACGAATTGGATGACTTTAATGGCAAATTACTTGATTTTCACTCGACAAAAAGTTGTAGCTTATTAGGCCAACAGAAGGCATGGGTTCACCTTCGCTTAAAAATGGGTAGTCTTTGATGATAAGTTGAGCAATGTCAGGGTGTATCAAATCTATCATCCTCAATTTAGTGGTGCTCTATTGAGTCCGAGGGAGCAAGGGGGAGAACCCCCACCCTGCCATCCCTCCCAGACGTGTACAATCAGTTTGTCTGCGTGGTCTTTGATGTTAAGTGGGGTATAAAATTAATCATTCCCATTCGTCCTAAAATTTACCGCTTTGATATTCTGTGGCCCCAATTTCGGACATTTGTGGCTGGATCCCTCCCCTGCCAATACCCACCAATTCGTCTCTAAAACTGTACTTTTTGCATGTTTCACACGAGTGGTTATTGGTCGAGCGTCTGTTTGGCAAGTCTGTCTGCACTAAAATGCCTGGGTTGTCTTTGAGGCAGTTGCAATGTCTTAGTGTATCTAATTTAATCATTCTCCGGTCAGTGGGGCACTTGTGAGTCCGAGGAAGCAAGGAGTGAACACCTCCCGTATTTGGTGCTAAATCACGCCTGGATGGCCTTGGATGATTAATCATTCTCGTCGCAACACACCAAACAGCGCCGAGTGAGAAACCGAGTAAAAGGCTTTTATGATGTCCACAGAGGGCGTGAAATATATCGTTAATTAGGAAGATGCCTATCAGGAAATAATGACTAAACTCCAATAATTACATTATTATCATTGGAATTTTTATCATTCTTTGTATAATGATTTATTAAACTTTGCTTTAAACAAAAGCTCGATCATTTTCCACCAATATTTTTATTAATTCCAAGGAGAATCGATATTAGTGTGGTTGTTCAATGAAAGTGCGACCTTGGTGTACCTTCCTGGGCTATGGTGACGACCATGACTTTCAAAGGACCTCATCCTGACCGCTGATCGGCCAAGCAGGCCGTACGCGGTAAGCATTTGACTGCCACCTTCAAAACCCGGTAAATTTTCCCCGCGTCACGCAGTAGTACATCTTCGGAGGTAGTCACTCATCATTATATCACAAATATAACAGCATTAGCAATGCAGCTCCGGTGTTACTATCAATCACAATAATAGTATAATTGATGGGTTTGGTAAGTTTAGATAAAGCAAATTAAAAGAACCGTTTGAAAAGCCAAACTGTGCGTAAAAACTTTTTTAATGCTTAATAAAAGGTTTTAAATAAACACATAGACTACTGATTGAGTAAGATAAAATGATCGACTCCACATTATGTAATGGAAGTCACTCATAACCAAGAGATCAAAAGTGGTAATGAATAAAAAAATAAATGCTGTAGCAAGATACGAAGTAGCTTGGCATTTTTAGCAATGCTGATTTTGAATTTTTTGGCCTCATAATGTGCCTACTTAATGATAGATTTAGTTGACTTTATAAATATAGTGTTAGTGTACAAACTACTAAATCATTAGTACTTGTGATTATAAAATGGCTGCTAAATTACAGTTCATCATTATTCATTTTACATTAGCCACCCACCACCAGAGGCTTCACGTCTCATCACCCCATGGCATAAATGCATATCTGACCCTATTTGTGTATTGACATTATTACCGACAAGCTCGAATGATCCCGTTAGTTGTATGAATACCTCATAATACACTTTGAGAAAATTGGTGGTACTAAAGTACCAATCCCACAGTTATTGAGTGGATGTTTATTGTTTAACAATGGGTTTTCGAAGTCATTTCGCTTCTTGTGATCTGAATGGCGAAACTAACTTGTGATCCATTTTTTAAACTTGTCTACGCTTATTGAAGCGCTTCGCCATCTTCAACGGTGTTTCCTTCCTGCTTAGAAGAGATTACCAACTTGGTTAGTCTATCCTTGTTATCTGTCTTACTATACTAAGCATTAAACTGAGCTAATCTATGCTTGGGAACATAGCCTCGAAAATTCCTTTTCTCTTTTTTTCAACCGAGAGTAAATTGGCCCTGAAGTAAGTTTACTTTCTTATGCATCGAAAACTGATTATCACTGCTACCTTCCGGTAGTGCCTTTGCGAACGAAATTGTTTGCTAGCTTTGCTGGCCCGGGTCAGCACTTGCCTAGTATTAAAGAGACGATGGCGGCGGAGGCGGAAATCGACTTCTTTCTCGAATCCACCATAAATGTTGAGGTCTGAGAGGATTGTGGGGGCCAGATGAGATTCTTAACTTCATCAGGATTGGTTTATTACCATGATTATTGAAAAACCCTAGGATGATGAACTTGGTGGCCCGAAATTCCTAAATAGCTTCGGCTGTTAATTCTTCTTCCATGGAGAGTGCTATTTCATTGGCCCGGTTTCGGAGTTAAAAGAAAATCATCACAGAAACCCCGCTATATGGTACAATTAAAAGGAGGCAGTCTGCATTAAATGCTTCTTTTGGCTGTCTCTAAACGTGGTACACTCGGCGGTAAACGACGATGATTAGTTAGAGAAAACCACACTTCTCCACTGCTCGAGGGACCAGTTCTGGAGGTGTCTACTCCACAGCTCTAAACACTCTGAAACATTTGTCGTCTTTGAGCACAGTAGGGGTTTTCGAATTGCAGCTCTCCCGTGGACGAGAAAAAGTTTCTGCGAAACCTAGGTTCTTTAGGTGTTCATTGAGTTCTACAGTGATTTTAGGAGCCATAGTCATGCCATCCTCTCTATTAATTCGATTTGAGAGAGTCCAACGGTTTCTCCCAGCCAAAAACTTCAATTTTCGGAAAGATATGCGCCTTACTTATGATTACGCTTTTCTCTTTCAAAGATGGCGGTCATCACCTTTGAGACAGCGCCTCTTGAAAATTTGTCCAATTTTTCACATCACTTTATCTAATTATAAGAAACTCTTTTTAAGGATTCTAACAAAATATGTCCGAAATTCCATTTTCTACATTCGATAACAATAAATTGAATGCATCTTTTTGAATGTTTAAAAGGCAGCTGGTCTCCAGACGCACAAATTTTACATCAAACTGAATTCCAAACGCCGAATTCATTCTCTTTAAAGTGGTTTTTGCTTAGTAAATACTGAAACGTGCAAATGAACAAATGTTCTAACGTTTTTCAGAGATTTTTATCCAATTCTATTTCAACTGTTACTAATACTTCCGTTAATAATGACCGTGGTCCGAACGTTTAACTGAAAACATCCAACCAATAACTTTTTACACTAAGACCAGTGCTAATTATTTGAATGCTTAATAAGATTCTAGATTGCAGGAATAAATTTAATATGGTAAGAACCACTTCACAATCCTCCAAGAATGCAATCAGCACAAAACCCAGATCAAGAAGGCCAATTGTTTTTAATGAATACGCATATTGCAAGGATCCCAAGTGGAAAATTGTCCACGTCTTGAAAGCATACGTAGAACCACGAAATACGACTTGATTGTCTCCACAATCATCTCTCATCATCTTCTTCGGTAGAGGAAGCAGCTTCTTTGTCTCCTCAAAAAAGATGCAACGTCGTAGGAACCATCAGTGCTTAATTCCCCCACATCAGCGTAGTCACTGCGCCAGTTGGTGTTTAAAAAAGTGAATTGGATTGGAATGAATGCGAAAGACTAGTAGAAGCCCTTAGGGTTGTTAGCCAGGACAATATCACTGACTGCACTTCAACTAACAAAGTTCTTCGCTTTATGAAAGCTGTTCACAGAGCCGGATTCGCACTCAAGAGGGTGCGAGAATGACGACGGATCGTTTGGAAGTTGGTGGATCGTTTGTTTGTTAGATTTGTCAGTTGCGTAACGAGATAAGATCTGCAATAATTCTATTGTTTGAGTTAGAATATGCACCGTCGTAAGCACCCCCTTCGTCCTCCTCGTCGAAGTCCAGACGATCATCAACCAGTCGCCTGTCTCTGTCATCCTCCACGTTGTAGTCAGAAGCATCGAGGATCGTCAATACTAACTGCTAATGCTCAAATTATTGTTTCATCTTCATTTGGATACTGCCTGTCCGGCCAACATTGTTGATTGAACGATTCAGTAGGCGGAGGCGGTTAGAGAACGTTTTGCTTTCTATTACAAAGAGGAACACCGGTACATGCTCTCTAAACACCACTACTACCCCAATCGACGATTTTGAATAGCGCTTTTCATATTGGCTCACATCGAGGTAACCGAATGAAATATTTCAAATAAACAAATTTTGCATATTTATATAAATAAATATATATAAATTGGGCTTCAGATCGAATTTTCTTCCTTCACTGAGAAGTTTGCAACTATTACAGATTGACTTATTGGTCTAACACTTACATTGTTAACTATGCTAGAATGCCAAAAACTTAAAAGGTTCACCGTGCATCGCATTCGCTGAAGCTATTTTTTCGCAACTAAGATCATTAAAATACACCAGATAGTACTTGTTAAAACTTGAAATTAATGAGTTCTCGGGCTCGCACAAAGACCTTCCCAAACCTAGCACCGGACACCCCGTAGCTAATCCAACTGTGAGTCATGTCCTCTGTTCTACTCATGAAGTCGCGAGCGCAACACGCACACACGCACACAAATGTTACGGTGCGCGCGCCTCCGGGAGTGGGACGAGCTTAAAAGGAGTAATTAATTCATCTTGTAGAGAACTTTATTGTGGGCCATTCCGCTACAGCCTACTATCCAGAATTTGTGCGCTTATTTGGAGGTATGGTTAAGGTGCTCTATGCCGATTTATGCAGTTTCCTCATGCCTAGTACCTATAAAATGTCCATCATTTCTAGGGTAGCAAATGTATTCATTAAAATCACACGAAGCTTTTTATAAAAAGCTGGCTTTATTGCTGTTTGACATTTATTTTAACCTGGGCCATGTGCTATTAACATTTTTATAGAAATTACTTCATCACAAACCATTAATCTTGAATGATTTTATAGATTGGCGTTGTTACTCACTGATTAATTTTGACGTTTACCTTTTTAGTTGGATTTTACCAAATCACGATTTACCAGTTAGAACTATGGATCTCTTCGTGCCTCCCTCGCCCGTAGTCAGACGACTCATCAGTTACGTAAAAGCAGGCTCCGATAAGGAGGAGGAATGGAAGGAAAAGGCTGTAAAATCCCTTTTAAGGAGACTAAAGAAGGTCAACCAGTTACGTGAATTGGAGCGAGCTATTGTCAATCAGGACAGCAGTACTCTCTGTGTCACCATTCCCCGTTCATTGGATGGCCGTCTCCAGGTAATTTTGCGTTCTAATAGTTTTCGTGCACTTATCTCTTGTGTTTCGTGCTTTTGTTTTGTTTTATTGCTCTTTATCGATCTCCACGCCAAGCTGGATTTATGTGTTGAATTAAGTGTAGTCGAGATTCTCCGCCCCTATTTCTTCTATATGCCACTTCTTTATTTCAAGTTTTCTAAATCTTTATTAAGATTGCTAGAAAGCCCTTCCAAACTGAGGCTGATTCTTCCATCTCAAACATAACAAAAACTAAGATCTAGTTAGGTTACCGGGCCATGGTCTGGTCAGCCAATGCAACAAGGATTTATTTGGAAAGTTGTCTGAATCGGTTAGTTCCGCTTGTCGACGTATGCAGAAATTCATATCGAAAGCAGTATGATTCTCGCTAAAGGTCATATTGCCCACTCTGTATCTCTGAGTTGAAGTTGAAGTCCGGAATATTTTAATAGGCAATGCCATTCGCACACAATAATGAACTCACAAAACCAGACAATGAACTTTAGCCTGTGCTAATCAGTTGCCTACTTGCTTCTCCTATCGTAGGTAGCTTGTATAAAATGATCCTTTTAGTCGTCTCAATGTATTCATGTTCTATTTATTGCCTGTGCTTTTTTCTTACTCAGAGGAGGGGTCTGCCACCCGTGTTCTCCTGTCAGATGTGGCGCTGGCCAGACCTCTACAGCCAACACGAGTTGTGGCCGGTGGAGAATTGTCAGTACTCTTTTCAGGCCAAACGAGATGAGGTCTGCATCAATCCCTACCACTACCGTCGTATCGACAATGCAAGTGAGTCTCATTTCTTACCTCTCCCCACGTTCCCACTTCTCATCAGGTAGAATCATAAGCCAATACCTTCCCTACTTCCAGCTGAAAGGAATAGTTACTAGGAATCGTCGGGAATCGCCATCACAGGAAACTTCACTCATAGTACAGTATCCATTGTTTGTGCTGACACTTTTAACATCAAGTAAAAGAGCGAAACCGTTGAAGCTTTCCGATTTTCCATCCCCCAGCATGGATAAAGTTCCATTGACACCTTGGCCGTGAAACATACATTCTCACAACTTCCTCTTCAGTCGCCTAGGTTACCACGCACACCCAATTGCCCCGTTTGGTTGTGAAGCTCTTTCCAAAGTCGGGTTGATTGAAGGTGTAAGGTAGTAATTTGTGTGGCTTGTTGCATTAGCTCATTTTGGGAGTGCTCTTTCCGTTGTAATAGAGTTGATAGAAGGACGGCGTAGGCGTGGATTTGGCAATTACCTATCTGACATTGTGCGCCCCTATTCCGTTGGCATTCCAGCTCAATTCCTGAGGGGTGTATTTTTCGTTCGTGGACTCTAATGATTCAGGAATTAAACGCGATGGGTGAGGTTTCTACTCAGTTGGCCGATTTTTAGCTCCTAATCTCGAGAGGCACCTAGTTTGGTGCATCTAAACTACGTTTATCTAAATTGGTATTCATGAGAATTCACAGTGTTGCTTTTGAATCTTCATGGTTTATTTGTGCCAGGGGACTCGTATGGACTCGTTAATCCGTTGATCAAGGCGCCACGAGCTTCTCACCCTGCTTCTCAAGCCGGCATGAACGGAGCAGAGGGCCTCGTGGGGGGCTACTCGCACCATCCCCACACCCGCCTACCGCTCCAGCGTGTCCCAGCAGTCCGCCACCGGCGTCGCGTCTCGCCACTCTATGATGAACTACAGCAGCGCCTGCGATGTCGCTTCCTTTTACCGCGGCGCCGGCCAGGGCCCACCTCCGGACCTCATGGGAGGTCCCCCACCGCCCTCGCCATCCTCGCAGGTGAACCCCTACAGCGGAGGGGCGGGAGGTGACGCGGGGGCGAGCTCGTCTCACCACCTCACCAGTCCCACGGCCCTGCTCAACGCCACGGCTGCGATTGCGGTGGGCGGGTGCTCCCTGATCAACAGCGCTGCCGCCATGGCACCATCATGTGTCACATTGGATAAAGTAGGTTGTTGATTCTCTCAGGGGGTTGTGTCAAGTTTTTTGTCTCTATTTTGCTCGGTAATGAGGTTTGATTATTGGGTTATCTCCCTTATCTTTACGCATCTGTTTTAGCCATTCTTTCAGGTATATATTAATCACACTGCCTAGTACATGTTTTGTGTTCTTTACTTTGACTAGCACACTTGGATATTTGTGAATAGTGCTGTAGTAAGGCTATGTAGCTATTTCAGCTGTTCGAGGCGACTACTAATGGATAGCATAGAGTCATAAGTGGTCTTATTTCAAGCGATATTTTGCAGTCTTTTGCTGTGATTTGTTTATTTAAGAACCTGGATCCAAGGAATTATTGTAGCATGGGAAGTTTCATGGGGCTAGGGCAGACGCAAAATGGTACGTAAATCACTGATACTGTAAGGTAGAAGCCGCTACCGCTGATCAGGTAAGCTACGCGTTAGTATTTTTTAATAGAATCAAATTTAACGTTGACGCCTGAGGACTAAAACACTTCTGCTGTTTGCTCTGGTTGTTTGCACAGAACGCGGACCACGAGGTGCTGGGGAGCACATCCCACGTAGTCTTCTCGACTGCGTTGGCAGCTTCGAGCACCTCCTCGGCCGGGGCTAACTTGACTCTGCGCAGCACCAGCTCCCACACCGGCTCCATGCTCAGGTTTGTTGACGACTACTGATTTACGTTTCCTCACTACTATACGCACTAAGGATGTACTAGCGATTAGGCCCCTCCGTTGGGATATGTAGCACTTTGTTGGCACCTGCTTCCACTGATAACCAAGACATCTATTTTCGGAACCGCCCCACCCTCACCCCCGATCTGTGTGTCAGACTCACTGGAATTTTTACTTGATTGGATTTTGGTTGTTTTTGTCGCTATAGGTGTGTAAATGTATGCTCGACCAGTGGCAGTGGTTGTCAGGACACTTTTTATGATGACAAATGGGATCTGTTTTTGAAGAACTGAAGTGGTGAAGTGTCTGGCGATGGCGATTGATGCACAAAGGTTTAAGAAACAAATGAAAATGCTTAATCCTTAGGGATGCCTCCACCATCTGAATGACACGACATCACCACACTGAACTAATAGTCTTTGGATTAAGAAGCTGACGTACGCAAGTGGCTTTAATCTCTTGTGACTTATGAATTGTAGAGATTGCTCAATGGAACGAAAGATGTTTTCGTTCTAAGTGGCTGACAATTGATGTTTGAATAAAGAAACGTCTTTTTACAAATCTCAAGGGAAGGGGAAACCCCTGGGTCTGTTTTCTGTTTGGAGGGAAGTCGGGACCTGTAATTTGAATTTAAGGTCATGATTTTAGGCCTTACAGCGGAGCGTACACGTCGGTGGCGTAGCAGGAGCCGAAATACTGGTGCTCGGTGAACTACAACGAGATGAACACGCGCGTGGGTGACACCTTCCACTGCGCCTCGCCCTGCCTCACTGTCGACGGCTTCACGGACCCTTCGTGCGGCAAACGCTTCTACCTCGGCTTCCTCTTCAACGTTAACCGCGGCCACCAGATCGAGCTCACGCGCCGTCACATAGGTCTGACCCTCCTCTCTCCTGTTTACTCACTTCTCGTGCTTCAATCCGGGCCACTGCCTCCAGATTGTCCTATTTTCACTAAACTGAACCTATTATTTCATGCTTGTCTGTAGTATCAATCATGGACTCCAGGAATCATTTCCTTATATTTACCCTTTAATTGGACTCCGGAGGTAAAAAGGCCGATAGGTTTAGTAACGTGTTCTGTACGTGTTTGTCAATCACTTGGGATCAGGTTTTCCAAACTAGTTAAATACCTTCTTGTTTATAAGGTCATCTACCATTTATTTAACTTTTTTCCATCTGAACCGTATATGTTTGTATTTCCATCGTACTAATCGCTTGAATGATTCGTTTGCGCACATATCGAGTTAAGCTAATGAAATTCCAGGGGAGTATGATAAAATGTATTTGTAATTGTGATGTATCCTTAGTTCACTGCCTCTAAGTGGTTTTATGTCCTTTTATACACTAGCAATTACGCATGGCCGGCAGGGGCTCATGCAAGCGAATAAGATAGTTATTTTTCGATCGATAGTTTATTCACGTCAGTGTCCCCCCTCTCTCTCGTTTTTTTTAATTCCGTTTTTCTCTCTGTTGCTCCTATATACTGTATTTTAATAATTTAACAAAGTTGTGTTTTGAATAAATTTAATCGAGTGAAATGTTTCAAATTTCCACTTATTATGGTCTTTGTAACTCCTGCTTACCCAAAAAGAACGCTGAAGTGGTCGAAACACGTGGCATTTTCTTTAGATCGTATCAATTGTATGCGACAAGTCAAGGCATGGAGGCCGTGGCCTCGTAACCCGGATCATGGTCTGGGTCATGTAAACAACATGAGCAATTTTTTTCCTTTTGCCAAAGTGGAAAAATAGGACCTTATCGTTACAGTTACATGACGCCCTCAAAATGGTTTAATGGACAGTGACGGAAACCGGGGCGGGGCTGGTCCTGTCTGTCTTTGAGGCCACCGCTTGGTGAGATTACGCTTTCTGGAAAGTGCAAACTCGAAATTTCCACGATTTAGTACTTTTAATTAAGGTTGTGATGAGACAGACATTTGTGGGGGGAGGGCGGGAAGCAGTCAGCCTAGATCGCAACTGAAACTTACCGTACGGGACAATGGAGTGGAAGGTCTTAAGGAGGATGGTAAAAAGAGATAGTAGTAAGTAGCACGCTTAAGATTTCCCAATGTACCATTTACACCATTTTGAAGGTTTAACTAGCCCATATTTACTAATGCAAAATATGCGAAACCCATTTGGATGACCCATTTTGTGGAAAACTTTTTGTGCAGTGTCAGACGTCTGGACAATTATGATTACCTGTCATGCGAGTTCTTATCGTGTTTGACTATTTATTGCCATGTTCGACTCTTTGAAGAGCAGCTATTCATTTTAAACGGTGTAAAATCTTGGGCCGTCTTTAAAAAGCTCGTTTTCATGGCTTGCAGGACACGGCGTGGCATTGTACTACATCGGAGACGAGGTGTTCGCAAAGTGCCTGAGTGGTAGCTCCATCTTCGTGCAGTCGCCCAGCTGCAACCACATGTACAACTGGCCCCATCTGCAAAATTTCTCCAGGTCAGTCCCCACGCATTACTGCTTTTCCCTCGGCGGTCCTTGATCCAGTTGTTCAAGACTGGAGACCTGGAACTGATAGCCTTTTGGTCATCAGCTGTTGGGGCATGAGGTTTTGAAGGCCCATGCTGTTGCTCGATTCTTTCGGTCCTTACCTACCATCGCTCTCCATGAGCTTCACCCTCCTGGTATAAAGCGCCTTATTGATGTTTGTTGCAAGAATCGAAGTCTTTCACGCAGTGTGTGTGTGTGTGTGTGTCGGTTCCTGTAATCTCTCGACTCACCCCAAGGCGATAAGTAACCCTTGCTGGGTTTGTGTTTAATTACGAAGCCCATGTTGTTAGGCCGAATCTTTTATTTGTGGATGTTTTCGCCGCCATATAGAGTACAAGTTGTGCAGACCGTTGTGTCATCTGGCTTCCTTTTCCAGTTTACAGTCCTAATCACTGTGGTTTTTACCGTAGTGCCAATCATGGGCAGTGTAGTAATCCCCACTGACGGTTCTAAGTTATCGTGCGCCACATGCTTGCACGGTAGAGTACAGTACAGAGTGCGTATTCGCATTGATACGGCTTATACGGGGCAAATTCACACTACTGCCTGCGTTGCGTCATTCTGGGGTGGGGGAGGAATTACTAGCACTTTTGCATGCTTGGCTCTCAAACTGGAGAGTTCTAAATTTCCATCGTTTCCGTTTGTGTATCGTTTTCCACTTTAAGCGCATATTGTAATCATATCTGGTGTTATTTCGTTTTTTCTCAGAAGCGCAGCATTTTAATTGGGTTTTTAGGATCTTTTTCGATCCCACTCCCAAGCTTAGGCAAAGCAAACCATAGTACCAAAACCAAAAGTTCACAATTCTGGATACCCTACGAGATGAGCGTGAGTGCGGTTAATTTAGGCTATCAACGTGTTTAGCTGAATTGTGGTAGATCTGAGATAGGTACTCTTTAATCTCAAATCGCAGCTGCTATTTTTGCTCGTTCCTTTCGCAAACGTTCGCAGGCGATTGACTGCAAAATTACTATCTACTTTATGCGCTGGTTCTTGATTTATTGTTACTGGAAGGACTTACGAAATGTGGCGTTTCCTAGTTGTTTATTAATAGAAAGCAGCTGTCTAAACAGAGGCTTTTTTTAGCGCCATCTCGAACTTGGTACAATATTGTCAATCTAATCAGATGAGAATTAGCTCTAGGACCCCCTGTCAAATACCACCACCCGAAACATTATTTTCGTACATTGAAATGAACAATTTATCGGTAAGCCTCATTATTGGGCGACTTTGTAACGCTGGATTTCAAAGAGGGTTTGTTGGTGTGATCCAGACGGATGACTAACCACCTCAACTAAATGAAGGACTCGGAAGTTGTTCTTTGACCATTTTCAACCCACGTTCTTGAGATCAATTAATGTCATCGAAACTCTAAGCCGTCGAAGGAGATCGATCACCATGTGCACCATCCGCATCTCCTTCGTCAATGGATGGGGCGCGGGATACAGGTCCGTTCTCCCACCACCTCTGTTCTCCTCCTACTTCTTTCTCTTCCAAAAATTTTCGCTTAGGTAGCTAGGGTCGCGATGTGGTCTCCAATCGATCTGGATCTCTGGCTCAAAGTGGTACGGTGAAAAACAACAACAACCGATTTAACTAACCAGACGTTCTGTCTGGTTTGGGGCTCATCGTATCATATTCCAATGGAAATGTCGCGAAAAAACAATAAGATAGCTGCGTTTTCTTTTTAGAGAATGTTGGGTTTAAGTATCTGACATATTTTCATCCCTCTTGGATTGACAGGATTTTGGCTTCACATGCTTTATCCGGAATGTGCATTCGGTTGCCTTTTGCGTCTGGACGGGTTGTGAGTCACCACCACGACCCTTTCCGCTGCCAGTCCTTGACCAGTCGACTGTTTCCGTCTCCCGCAGGCGCAAGACAGTGACAAGCTCACCGTGCTGGATAGAGCTGCACCTCAACGGGCCCCTGCAGTGGCTGGACCGCGTGCTGAGCCAGATGGACTCGCCCAACCACCCTTGCATCTCGGTCAGCTAGGCGAGTGGGAGAGGGAATCGGCTTCCAAGCATCCACAGTGTGCGCTCGCTCGCGCGCTGCTTGTCCTGCACTCCTCACTCATTCCTCTTTGTTTCCTTTGTGTGTGAGCGCATCAGGTTTCTCTTCGTTTTCCCTCGTTCTCCCCACCCACCTGAATGCGTTTGGCTCCTCCCTCCTCCCCTCTCCCCATCACGGCGCTCGGTCATTCATTTTGCTTCTCCTCATGGCAATCGTGCCTGTGCATTTGACGCCTTTCACCCACAAAAACGTGGGGGGTCGCCGCCGCCGCTGCTTTGTTTCGCTTACTCCGCCTGTCCTTCTCTTAGTCTCTGGTGCTTACTTGCGTGTGTCCTGGAAGAGGAGGGAAGGCATTGACGGTCATAGTTTTGCCCTGTTCACTCACCACCTATTGCATCTGTTTGTATGTCCATTTCTCTCCCTCTACTCCAAACAAGCACCCAGCAAACCACCAGCCAGTATCCCTTTTATGGAATTCTGGGCGATTCTAATAAAATCAAGTTATAAGGGTAAACGGTGCCGTTAGGCTTCACGGAGTTCCTACTATGACTATGTCTATATAACTATGACTCTCTTTAGGTAGCCAAATGCCTCGTCATCTAATTAGTGACGCGCATGATGCATTAACGAGATTCCAACTGTCGCTATCTACTACCTAGCGAAACCACAGCCATGGGAACGGGCTTGGCAGAATCAGCAGGGGAAAGAAGACCCTGTTGAGCTTAACTCTATTCCGACTTCTTGAAGAGACATGGCGGGTGTAGTAGTAAGTGGGAGGCGCAGTCCACCCTCGGGTGGCTGTCCACGGCAATGAAAGACCACTCCCATCATTGTTTCATTACTTATTCAGTGAAGCGGGATGTGCTATATGTACTATATTGGCATTGAAGCACATGTCGGCGGGTGGGTGGTTTCAAGCCTGCTCGTTGGCATCTTCGGTTGCAGCCGGCTGGCTGTGGTCTCTCGCCGTCGTGGTAGTCGTGTCTGTCGGTGGCGACACCGGCAGTCGGGTGCCCGGTGGGTCTCGGGTGGCTGCAGTGCTATCAGTCGGACTTGCGACGTGCGACCTGATCTGAAGACACTGTCAGGCGAGGAGTTTGACTGGGGCGGTACATCTGTCAAATCGTAACGCAGGTGTCCCAAGGTGAGCTCAGCCAGGACAGAAACCTGGAGTAGAGTAAAAGGAGCAAAAGCTCACTTGATTTTGATTTTCAGCACCAACACAGACCGTGAAGGCGTGGCCTATCGATCCTTTTGATGACCCGATATTCAGAGTTTGAAGCAAGAGGTGCCGGAAAATTTACCACAACTTGGTATCCGAAATGAACTCAAATAGCCGTGAAAGCGGTTCTAAAAGCGCACGTGCACGTGATAGTGTTTGCGGTATACGTGCGCTTATTCTGTAAATATGATCCGTGATGGAGCGTCACCCCTCCCCTCGGGATGAATGATTCCTTCTGTGACGGCGTTAGCAAATTCGGACCCTCTTGCCCAATGGGGCTGGATAAACTGGTCAGAATTCAGACCAACGTAGGTTCTTGCTGATTGCTTATGCATGGTATGTGGGCTTACGCTGGTAGTCAGCGCTGCTTCGGCGGTGCCCTTGACATGGTATTAAAAACAGGCCTTGCCAGGGTGGCTGGACTCGACTGGCTTGGCGCTTCCGTGTTAAAGCTACGATCCTTAGTTCGAGGTGCTTATGCAGCACTCCCGGTTATAAGGTGAGTGCCTGTGCGTTTGTATCTCGCTGATGGCCTAGCGCGGAAAAGTGAGTTTACCATCTGATTTTGAGGAAAAAATGACTGTATGTCTACATCCCAGCGCTTGCCGCCTGCGTGGGCTGGTTCTGTGGCCTGAGGAATGACCCACTCGAGCGCTACGAAAACCACAAAAAGGTAATATATATATGTATGCATACTTCATCATTGTGTTATATATATAGGTGCGCGCGGGATCGGAGGCCGGGCATTGGGTGGGAGCCTAAAGCGATGTACTAGGGTAGACCGGGGAACGCTTAACTTGTTGCCGAGGATGGTGTTGTGGCGCGTGGCCACATGATGTACTTTCTAATATGACTATCATGAAAAAGTGCGACTTTCCATTTCCGTTCCATGTCGATGTTGCTTGTAACGCTAAACAGATTTTCGATGACAGTGCGAGGTGCTTGCATGGCCTCAAGTTTGGTGATGCTCACCAGCGCGGCCGGTACCTGAAGCTTGGTCTATGGAGTATTCGGGGCTCCGGTGGAAGGGAAAAGCTTGCATCCATAGAAGCGGCTGCAGTGAGGTTGACTTAACGTGGTGGTCCTCACCGAGATTCGTCATAGTGAGGTCAGCCTTGAGTTAAGGGAAGGGGCGGCCCTACACAAATCAGGCGTCATTACCACCCAACTGACTAACGGCGGCGTGGGATTTTTGATGTGAGGTAGTGTAAAACCCACCCCGCGCGTCGTAAAATTCGTTGGGCAGTCTGAGCGGGTGGCAACGTTGGTTGTGGAGCATCTGGTAGCGACCGTGGGTGTCGTCGCCTCTTATGCGCCAACGGGATGCTCTACCTGCGAGCGCACAAAGGAGCTCTTTTATAAGGAGCTCACGACAGCGTATAAGTCGCTGCAGCTTGAGTGCGATACGGTCCTAGTCCTGGTGGACTCCAACTGCCTCCTTGGTGGAGATGCTAGACATTTCGCTACGGAAGTGGTCGGGACCAGATGTGATTATGGGCAGGTGACCATGGACAATGGGCTGGGGGTTCTAGACTTCTGTGAAATGCATGGACTAGGGGTCTGGAACACGTGATTCAAACGGAAGAGAGTGCAAAGGCAAACCTGGTACCATCTGGCCATCAAAAAGGGTGCGATGCTAGATCTTGTGCTTGGACCCAGTGATGGTAAGACGTGTAGGTTCCGCGACGTCAGGGTCCGCAGATCTGCCGAGGGGGCGGGCTCGGACCACTACCTCGTGACCACTCTTTTGGAGTTGCGGGGCCGTGGAAGAGTGAAGCCTAAGCGTGGTGCCCAGAGGAGACCGTTATGGGCTGCAGAGACGGTAGCTGAGTATATACACCACCACCCCGTTACATACCAAGCGAAAATCTCGGCCAAGTTGTGTAATGGCATGTCGTATGAAGCCATAGTCGAGGCCATTGGTAGTGCGGCTGAATATGTGCGTAAAAAAGATGTCGAAGTCGTACTCTAAGCCGTGGTTCCAGGTGTCCAGGGAGATCCTGGGGCCTTTGATTGCTGAACGGCGACGGCTATGGCGTGCGTATCTCAGGAACCCCAGTCAGGAGAACCTGGAACGCTAAAGATGGTCCAAACAAAGAGCCAGAAACCAGGTGAGTGAAGCTAAAACAAGTTCCTTGATTTAAAAGTGGCCAACCTCAGGGACTGTACTCTGAAATATGACTATGCAGCGGCATCGAAGAGCATACGTGAGGCTTTATCGGTGTCGCGGACTCGTTGGCATAATGTGATCCTAGAGAGAAGGCTGGTATCCGACAACGATCTCCATAAATTTACCCAAAACAATTTGATGCTGATGATGCGGCAGCATGCAATATGGAGATACCAAAGGGTGAAAAAGAACCAGAGTTTACCCTGGAGGAGTTGAAGGAGCACCTAGCGAAGCGTAGCCTTCACGAGGCGCCGGGATTAAATGGAATCCGGCCGGAATTAATCGTACGTGGTGGTAATCAGCTACATACGCCGTTATTGACCTACTTTAATGCTTGCTGGGCTGGAGAGATTAGCATTTCACGATCGTGGGTCGATGCTACAGTCGTCCCTATATACAAGGGGAAGGGATAACGCAGAACGCCTAGCGGTTACAGGCCGATCTTTCTCCTTGACGTCATTGTCAAATTGCATGTCTGTTCTGTCGAGTAGCCCGTCCTGAAGCCATACTGCTTCTCAGACATTTTATCCGAGACAGCTCTGTTGAGCCTGCCCACCAACCATACTGGCATTAAAAAAGCAGCAGGTGCAATCCTTCACGATAGAAACCCCACCATGGCAACAAGGAGGTCACAACGGACTCACCAGATAACAAAAGGGGTGAAAATATGATTTCTTTATTTTCAAAAATATTATGCCTATACGGCCCTAAGCATTGGCTCATATGCCATATACATAGGCTCTTGGTCCGCAAGGCAAAAATACGAGTTGGAAGGGAAAATAGGATGAGCCGGAATTAATAATTCTAGGGTGTCAGAAAGGTGCACAGAACAAGCATCAGGCTAGTTGGAGTATACGGAGTAATTTACCGGCTGCGCATAGGGTCCCATGTGTGTGCATAGCCCGTGCATAAGCCCATAGGCTCTTGGGGAAACGAGCGTGAGATAGTACTGAAATGGGAGTCTAGGAACTGCGAAACACGCACAGTGTTGAATGATAGCTCTACCACCATACATTACATTGCGTTGCATTACATTACACATACATACATACCCCACAAACACCCAGAACCACGCGGCGATGCGCCTGCATACAAGGGGTCACTTCCTAAGGTTAGCATTTCTGACACCCTACCACCGCCGCTGTTGGCGATAACAGAGAGAGAAGGGAGAGGAAGGTAGTGCTAGAAAACTGCCATCTGTGGCTTTGTGCAAATACTGTCTTTGTGGGTGGGCGGTTGGTAGGCCATGCGCTGATGCTGTGAGTGGAAATGACGTTAATGTGAACAATGGGAAGGTCACTTTCCATCCCCCCAAGCCAAAGGCAGATAAATAGCTAAATAATTAAATAAATACTAAAATAAATAATTAAGTAAATAAATAAAAGTAAGTCAGTAAGTAGGTAAATAAGTTTCTATCGCCCCCATCAAAAAAACACCCCTACCCTTGGTTTGCGAATTGACCACGATTCTATAAACAGCACTAATACTACCTGTCCCAAGCGTGAACAGACGCTGAATGGTAAACGCGTGCATGCGTGTGAGATCGTGCACTCAGGAACAGGGAAGGAGGAAGTACAAATCGATTGGCGACAGAGAAGTCCGCTAACTAGGTTAACGCCTGACGTCAAGCTCAGCCGCCTCCGCCGTCAGCACTCCCCCATCCTCCAAGGGAGTGGAGGTAATGTACGCCACGTCCAATGATATTGCAGCAATAGACGCACGTGAATACGAATACTGGTGTCGGCGGAGGATCCGAGTGGTAGGGGGTCGGAGGACGCCAACACCCTCCTCCCGGCTCGTTGAGGCGTCTCGAACACTACCACTCCACCCCCTCCATTTGCCCACCACCAATACGCTTCCACCCCCCCCCCGCCTCCCTCGACGCCAAATCCATGGGAAATCAAAAATAACCGCACCCTCCCTACAATAACGCGGGTTTTTCACTCCCACCACTACTACTCCACGAACCCTAACTGAGTCACAAACATACACCACAGGTCGCTCGCCGGCCCCCCCCCCCTCTTACCTACTAACTTATTCACCTACCTGCTGCCTGCCTGCCTGCCTGCCTACCTAGCTACCTACCTACCACGTGTTGCCTCCCCCCTCCTTGGCCATGTTTTGTGTCCATGGGCTATGTGGAAGTCCACACCCGCTCCTAAGTCCCACGTTGATCCCCACCAAGTCACCCCCTTCTCTGGAGCCTCAGCGTGGTGCCAACTTTCACTTCCGCGTCCTCTCGCCTCCCCCCGAGCGCGTGCCGCGCGGGCGAAGGGGGGCAAAGCCCCCATGTGGGCGCACACCCACTCAACCTGCCTCACAAGCCTCGACCAATCTCCAAGGGCGTAAAGTAAGCTTACGCATACTACAACAAGCGAGACCTGCTATCAGTCGTGCACGTACGCACGCACGCTGCCAAAGACAGATAAATAACTAATAAATATATAGATAAATACACAAATAAAAAGAAATATATATAAAACGAGTAAATAAGTTTCTACCGCCCCACCCTCCGAAAAAAAACACTCCTACCTTTGTTTTGCGAATTGACCACGAATCCATAAACAGCACTAACACCAAGCGCGAACAAAGACGCTAACTAGTAACGCGTGCGTTCGTGTGTCCGAGATCATGCACTCAGGAACTGCGAGGTGGAAATCGATTAACGGAAGAGGAGTCCGTTAACTGGCTTGGCGGCTGACGTCATGCTGAACCGCCACAGCCGCCGGTACTCCCCCTCTCAACAAGACAACCTCAATGACAGCCAATGAGCACAGTTGAAACATTAACCTCTTAGTCATGATATGTGTTCGGGCGCCAAAATCAAAATACGGGTTTAAAACTCCCTCCCAGTGTTTCTTGTTGCTACTAATGCGGGTTAGTACTTCCATCGTTGGCTTTTCTTCTCTTACCTAGAAAATTTGCTGATATTGACTTGATAACAACTTTACCACCAGCTTCGACTCAGGCAGAGCCAGGGGCGTAAAGTATGCGCACGCACACTACAGCGACAAGTGGGTCTTGCAACTAGTAGTGCACGTGCGGCAGTTGAGGTTGGACTTACACTTGGTCTCCCAGTGTCTCTAACACACACACAGGCAGAGAACAAGGGGCTAAGTGTCGGCGACGCCAAGGGCGAAAAAAAGCGTACGCACACTACTAAGACTGTTCTTAATAGTGCACGTACGCCATTTGAATGGGCGATTGAATGAATGTGGCTCAAGGCCCCAAATCATTACGTCAAATGAGGATAGGGCTCAATACCTCGAAGTGTGATAGCTACTCGAATACTCACGTCTCCCGACAAAACGCTAAGTAGTCTACAAACGATTTCGTGCCTCCACACTCATTCCACAATTGGGTATCATGTAGACCTCCACGCAGTGCCTTAATTTGGTAATCCGACAAACGCTCTGGCTTCGCACTACTGGCGGTTAGACCAGACCAACCGCGGGCGGCAAGGCACGCTGGCCCCGTCCGAACCCACGACTGGAAAGTGCTATAGTTGCCTCTTCATGTGGCGGGCCATAGTAGTATCGTTGTATCTCTGGACGGGATTCAGACTTAGAGGCGTTCAGTCTTAATCCCTCAGATGGTAGCTTCGCACCATTGGCCGATCGACCAGGCACATATACCAACGTTCATGCCAGTGAATATTTTTGTCCGATTAATGCCCCTCTCAGGAACGAAGTAGGATTTTTGCATTTGATTTGTTACAAATATGCTCTTTCTATATGTTTGAGAAAATTATTACGCTTTGCTGAGGATGAAGTAGACATGACAGAGATACTTATTCCGCTCTGCTGAGGACAAAGGCAAAGACGTAATTTAAACCAGGAAACATGGGAGAGTCAATACATGACGTGTGGTGAAGTTTAAATAATCAGAACTAGATAGGCAATACAAATGGTTTTGAGGTGCTTGAGTCATTTATTAATAGTTACTCAGCTGTTGGCCCGAATTGCTGAGCCACTGGTGATTGACTCACCTTTTGACTGATTGCATTCATTCATTCATGCAAATGCAGGTTTGAATGCACTATCGATTAACAGAGAATTAGCTCCAATTTAAAGTGCAACGTGGTCAATTAAAAACAGCAGTATGCGGTGGTGGCATAAAAAGGTACTTTTGCAGTGGTGGTTTTGGTGCCGGGTTTAGTACCTCATCTTCGCCTTTCTGGATGTGGCTCCTCGTAACCGATCGGAGCTTCTCCATTTGCTCAATTCTGCTGCTATTGCTGTTGCTTTTGCCTACTCCTGGGCTGCAAAGATTTCAACATCATTAGAAATGATCTATAGCTACTTCTCAAGCATACCATTGATAACGTTAGGCATCTGACCTTTAATACTTGCCGCCGCTGCCAAAAAACCAGCGAATGTGACGTGGTAGGCTCCACCAAGAAATCAATTTAATCTCCAAAAATGAAGGACGGCTAAGCAAACAAGCAATCAGCGGGTTACCTCATCTCACTTCATTGAGATTATCTGCAGAAGCAAACAACCACTGGATCGCATCACCGTCATGAGTCAGTTTGTCGTGGTTATTTATCGACTTCACCCGCCTTGAGAGCACAGCATAGGATCCTTCTGGTTCTTCGGGAACACCACGATCTGGTCATTAAAATCACTAAAAACCAAACAAATGGTATTTATATATGAAAAGTTTGGTATATCGAAATATTAATCGGACCCTTTCTGTTTATCTGAGCAGCATCGGCGATGCAATCATATCAGGAACTTAAACTATTCCATTTCAGCATTGAATTCTCGAGAAATCCTTTATAGAGTAAAAGTAAATATATTCATGCAGAAACCTTCAAGCTATTGCCAATACTGTGGAAAGTATTTATTCTCATCTGCGTGTAAGCTAGTTAACGCTATAGGGAAGGCTACTGGCTTTATTATTTTACTGGACGGCTTAACAACACAGATTTTTCAGAAATTTATTCGCTATCTCTATAGAGGATAAGATTAGCTGTTTCACGCTTGAAGGAAGAGGCGACGATCGGACGAGAGCATTCTTAAGAGGCGTGCGTACGAAGATGTTAGCTAGAAATGCGCGCGAAGAACGCACTCGGGAACATGGGAACTTGTCCAGTATCTAGCGCGTCATTGAGCATTGAGAAGGCTATGAGAATAGGGGCCTTAGCCAATTAATTCAAATATCAGCTGATCGGTAAGGGAAATTAACATCGTGTGAAGAAGACAGGAGTTAGTGTAGAGGTGGTAATAGGGTTCTTGAGTGAGGACTGAAAAGAAGAAAAGAGGGAATGCACGAAGTGCAAAGTGACCAGGTCATTGCTCGTACTGACCCACACATCGTCACCTGCATGGTGTATCTTTGCTCCTGGCAACCATTCGCATTAATGTCGCACCAGGCACCCTTTCCTGCAATCGCAGTTTTCCTTTAAGTCACAGTTATAATCGTCCATACTTAACTATCAAAACATTCTCCCGAATATTTGGTTTTCAATCCACATATATAGGTTCACGCCAACTTCTTTGATATTTTGCTCACTTTGGCTTTAAGATTCTGAACAGCTTTAAAAACACCACAGGCCCACTAGCTTGTTCAATGAATGTTTCTGAGAGCATATTTATGGGACCATATACTAACATCCTGGTCAAGGGCCTTCATGTCGTTCCACTAAATAAATCGCATTGTTGCTAAATCGTCCGCTAACTCCGATGGAGTAGGTGTCTTACAGTGCAGGTGATACAGAATTCAGGAGAATATTCTGTGGCTCAACGGAAATAATAGTGATGTTTGGTAGAATTGTTAAGATTGGCAAATGAGCAAAGCAGAAGCCTCAGTGGTTTTGTTTATAATAAATATGCGTGTCGTTAGAGTAGTTTCTTTTACAGACGTTTCTTTCAATCTGTTACACACGATAACTGCAGTCCTAATACTGGTCCAGTAACGGTTCCTAGAATTGCGCAGAGGTCAACAACACAATCATGTCAAAATCTGCGTTTAGTAGTTTGACCAATTAGCGTTTTACTCCCCCTGATCGCATTAACGGGTGCTATTAGACGCGTGTTCACATGCTTATGAGCCAATCAGAAACCGCCAGAAGCTGCGAAGTACATCACCAGCGCCTACCCGAAGACACCCGTGTCCAGACATTTTGTCCACCATTTATGTGATTTGAAGACAAAGGGATCTAATAAGAAGACTGATTAGAAGACGGGGAGGATGAGTCACCCGGTTTGGAGACCTTTGGAAACGTGAACTTGGCGTGGGTGCGGCTGTGTATGAGTACCTGGCGCTGACCAATAGCTGCTTCGTCGAGTATGCACACGTCATATGGCAATAAGTGTACTCAAATTACAAATTAGGATATGTTATGGGTATTCAAACGTATTTTTTATACATGGACTCTGAAAAGTTAAAGTAGATAATTGATAATACCGAGAGCAATTGACAAAATAACGATGGGTTAGCAATCAATAATCAAACTAACTTATTCTACTTTACCAATATCGGGAGGAAAAATATTCAGTGCTTCCGAATACGTCATTATTTGGCCTCACATGTTTTCTAACGAAAAAATAACAGCGTTGGAAAGAAATTCGCTCGTTATGGTTCTGTATATATCAATCTCATTGCGAAATGGTACCCTCTCATCCTCAATTTGACGATGAAAAAGAGAGGCGATTAGGTGGCTCAGATATTCTTTTAAAACCGGATCAAATCAAGAGAAGAAAGTCAATAAGTACTTCAAATGAACTAATGAATTATGCATTTCGGGAAAAACCCTCACTTTATTGATGCATCTTTCTTAGCGATTGCAAATTGTATCGCGAAACGGTATCCACCTTGTCCTCCCTTTGATTAGGAAAAATTGTATCCTAAAGCTAAAAGACAGGATCAAATAGTGCTACTCTTCTACGTGATTGTGGTTAATTATTTTTTGGTGGGTATGTTGCAAAGCTGTTAGCAAATCGGAAAAAAGGGTCAGTTTGTATAAATAAAAATGCTTTTTGCAAATGTACCGTAGAATGGGGACTTTGGAATTTTGTGGAGGCACCAATCTTTAGAATTCCAATTTTGCTCCATATTTTTGGAGTGTTCTCACATAATAAAGGCCAAAACTACATTGTTCTAGGTTTTCTCATTCGTCACCTTTCTTATTAGCGATAGAGAAGTGGTACATTTCATACTCCTCAATTTACCGAAATAATTCTACCAGGTCATTCGTTATTTACTTATTTCCATCGTATACAGTTCTTGGCTGCAACTCCGCAATTTTAGGTCTCCTTCGGAGGAGTTTTAAATTAAAAGTTTTTTGGAAGGTATGAATATAAACACGAGTTTCTTATTAATCTAGCTCATCAGGAACTGATGCTTAAACAACGGCTATTGGCGAACAATAAAACAACGAATTCAGGTTAGACTGAAGAAAGTTGAGGTTCATCATTAATTTCCATGATTAACAGATTAAGACTCTAAACAGGTACTCGTTGGATACTTACGTAGGAATGCGATGTACGGAAGGGTAGCCGATAGGTAATTAACGGTTCTTTCTCGAAAGTGACTTTGATAAAGTGGCAGGTTTTTACCATCACGACCGTTAGCTCATCAATCCATTACTTTTATGCTTAAGCAGCATTTGTATTAAATAATTTTCTGATAAAATGTGCCATTCTATGCAAATGAAAGAATAAATGCAATAAACATTCACCCTGTAGAATATTAGAAACAAGATATTTTACACATATTATAGCCCTGGTCTCAAAACGAAAACTTAGGCAAGTGTTTAGCTATTTAAAATTAACATTGGTCATCTTTGATTTGTTTATTAATGAATATAAATAGAAAGTGAATATTCCATTTTGAATATACTTTTGTTGACACCTGCACCATTGAATATATTAACGTCTGTGACATTAATAAATGGTTTAACTATTTAACTTAACGTTTGTATATAACAGTTTTAACTGAAAACAATAGGCTCCACTACAGATTATCTCCTAGAGACACTACCTGAGAGGTATTGTCTAAGTCGCCATCAAGGTCTCGGGAAAATCAAGACATTATTACCTCATTGTCCATTAGACAAGAAGATTAGTCTATAAATACCACCATCACGTAGGTTTTATTGGATTCCATCATTTGGACACATTGACTAAGATGACAAGAGATTGTAGAGGTGATCGACACTTCAGTTGTCCAAACGCGCGTTAGTGCGGCAGCTTAAATGGCATCAATGGCTTATTTGGAAATTATACTTTGCTAAACAGGCTCCAAAAAGAAGGGTGCAGCCCATTTGAAAAAAAGCTTAACAAATTATTTTAGTTGAATATAACTAGAAAAAAGGAAGTCTGCAATGTGAGTTAAGCAGGTGGGTAGTGAATAGGGTTTAGAAGCAAAACGACTGACTCACGATTAGGCACAGCGCAAAAAGACGTAAATGCATCGAATCACCCCATAGTGCACCACGACGGCCCTGATCCTGGTTTGGGTGGCAACTTCAAACTCCTCGAACATAGAAAGAAAGCCAGGACGCAGTGAGGCTTGGGTCGGGTTTGGTGTCAAACAGAAAGCGGAAGACGTGGTTAGCGTACACGTCCTAGGGCCTGGAAACATTTGTGATGAGGTCGATACAGATTTTGGTTTTCCTACCGATCACCCATAACGAATACGGCGGTAGCTGAGGGGCCAACTGATGAGACCGTGGATAAAGAGGAATAGTTACAATCAACGGCTCCGTGTCGAAGCAAGCTTATGCTAGTTGCACATTCACTGCGTGCACGGCACTCACAGTACATCTCCGCCGTCATCCATTGCGAGCTAGCTGCAAAACACAAGGCCTCCGCAGCTTCTTCTGGCTTGCCACATTTGCCGCGTTTGCTTCCGGATACCCACTTCAAAATTATATTTATAGAAGCCTATACCAGTTGAATAAGGGCATTATCATCTCTCTGAAATTTCTATGTATTATCCATCATATTAAGTTATTCAGTAAATACCCATTACTATTTTTAGTGCAGTATACTGCTCTTTCAATATGGAATCATGGTAGCTTTCAATTGAAGTTTTTATTCTAGAGGACAGTTTCTCTTCCCGATCAAGGACTCAGGTGTTTATCTTAAGGGCTCGTTGATTGTTTTCGTGATCTTTAAGAGACTACTTCACTTATGTGATTTTAAACTGTTCATCATACTAATGCTCTAGGCGCCCATGTTTATTTGCGCTAGAATTAAACCCACTGTGTGGTTGTCTAATGATGTCAAATCGTGGTGAGTCAAATTATAAATTTGGGTATGAATTTAGTGTTATCTATGCCATTCATTTAAAATTCAGTCAGCAAACTGATTCGTATTTGCGAGTTTTAATGAAACTCGATTCCCGTGAAAGAAATTAATGCAGATTGGCGAAAAATTATTTCATCGTAGACACCGTAATTACCTAATTATGTTCCCTTCAAAGTAGCCCTTACCAACTTAATTTGTATTTACAGCCATTTCTGGTTTCAAAAAATTTAGAATTCAGAAAAATCCTCTAAAATTGCCCAATCATAAAAGGACATTTGAATTCAAAATAAAATGGAATAGTGCAAGGAAATGGTGTGACGAGGGAATGCACTTCCATGGTGAAGTCGCCACCCAGTCTTGGTCTTCTGGCTCGTAGTTGCATTTGCAAATGCCTTGGGGGAATAGATTTCCAGAAGAAGGTGGCTGCACTGGGACTGCCTAGGCGACTGGCCGATCTCGTGATTTCCATCGGTCCTGAACACATGGAGTGGATCGGTGCCCCACCCTATCTTGCCTCAGTGGCAAGTGGGTGGTTAGAACCATCACAAATCATCGATGTCTCTGAGGCGTTGGAAGGTGTGCTTGAGGTCACTAACGCTCCCCCGGTTATCACTGCCTACCTCCCAAGTGATGTCTCTCCTTCAGTGACGCACCCCCTTTGATTTGATGCTTACCCTCGCTGTTTCTCCCCATACTTTCCAAACCTCGTGTAATATCGCTCAGGTGGATTAATTAGTGCTTGTCTACTATGAATTGAGGGAGTAAATACTACTTATTTTGAAATACACCAATAGAGGGTTCTTGTTTGTTAATTTCAAACAAATAAGCAAATATGCAACCACTTTCAAATTGGCTGATAGGATTGTGATGTTTGAGGGTATACTAACTTTTTGTAGCATGCATTGAGGATTTAAAAGTGGTTTTAGAAAGTCTAGCCAATCATTCCTTCAATGAAGGCGCTAGTTAATGAGATGTCTCCGGCAGGTTATACGGTCGCGATAATCAGTTATCTTTTGAGTGGAATCCAAGCTTGTGAAGGTCATATAGAAACCACAAATGGAGGTTTTGTGTTTACAAAATGCAGTGCATATTAAGCACCACTACCTTAAACCACGATGACCTCGTGGCTTCTCTGTATTATCTAATCTGAAAATAGAAGATATATTTTGATGTCTTCCAAGGATTTTCATGTAATCAAGCATAAAATTTAAATACACTATGCAGTCAAAGCTTGTAAGTTACAGTAAAATAGAAACGTTGAAATCCAAAATTCACTAAATTACTCATTAATCATTATTTAATTATTTGTTAAGGAAAACGACTTAAAACACGGTTTCCATTCTTTGTTTTAGTGAAAATACTAATGTTTTCTTTTTTTCGAATTTAGGCCACGTTAAAAGAATATTCAACAATTATCGTCAAGCTGGTGGGCAACAGTATACCACGAGCTGTGATCACGTTACACATGAGGCATATATATAATCACTCGGACATCAGTCTTGCCAATATCCCCATTTGTATCGCTTATCTGGCAACCTTAGAAGAGCCCTATCAGGAAATGGCACATACATTTTGTCTTTGCTGAAACAGCAACTGAAACTCCAGACACTACACTTGCGTTAGGCGTCTTTTAGCCTCCTTCGGTCCAGATGGGCTTATTGCAGTGACCCTAGGGTCCCCTGAGTGAATCTTTGCACCTTTACACTTTCGAGAGACGAAGTTGTCGCTTTTACGGTTGTTAATGGCCCAAGTTTTACTGATGAGTATACGATTTTTGGCACATTCAATGCATTCTATTTGACGATAAACAAAAGAGTAAATTCATAGTTGAAGTAAATTAGTGCATTTTAGTGTGGCAACAGGCTTTCAGACCAATGTTTCATATATTGCTCCAGTTGCGGCGTGTTTGGAAAGATATTTTTTATTTAGTACTTAAAAAAACTGCCCGTGTAATATCATTTTTGGTTCGAAACCAGAATAAAGCCTCGGGACTACTAAAGAAATATGATAAATCACAGCCGCTTGTCATTTGCTAGTCCATCTGGTTTAATGCAAAAATAGGTGAAATGGAAGCATGAAGCATTTATATTATAGATATATCATTTTCCACGTGGAAGTGAAATTGACCTTTATTTATTAGCCATTTGAATCCTTTGTGTCTCTTGCTTGATTAAGGAAATTTAGAAATCTGTTTCAAAATTAATGCGCAACAAATTCTTCTCTTAGTTTGTTGGCCACTACAAAAGGCATTAAAGTGCAAAAAGAAGGAATAATCTTAAAAAGCAACCACCCGTTTCTACTCTAATGGAGCTTTGGTAATCAATGTTCGAAGACTATTTTAAATGCTTTATAAGACATTGGACACACAGAAGCGATGCCGTCCGTTTTTCTACCTAGTCAGTTATTCAGTTACGCTTCATAACGCAGTATTCAAACGTGTCTCTTTAGGCTTAAAATAAGCAGTCAAAATTGGGAGGATGATGTAGGTTTGCCATGTCAAATTTAAGATGAATATGTTTAGGAATGAGGAGTGGTTGGAAATAGGAAAGTCAAACGAGGAGACATCAAGGTGGGTGACATACTACATTTAAACGTGACGGCAAGGGCAAGATAGAAGAGGAAGTGATTAAGCCGATCGACGAAGGCAGCTCCTATGACGTTGTCAAGAGTTCTCGCCTTTGTCATCTCACACCCTCCGTAGGGTGTACTGTTCACAGTGTATCACGAAGTTGTTTCAGCGAGAATTATTAATGTGAAATCAATTTAGGGTTTACCTAGGTTTTTTGATCTAGAAAATAGTAAAATGGCTGCTAACAGCGGTATGGGGCAGATGTCGTCTTCACAAGTCTCCTTAGAACCACCGTGATGAAGAATGAGTTTGCCATTGGAGCTGGAGGTGGTAACAATGGGATGACAACGAACACCGCCTCTTTATACTGCGCCAAGCACCTCAAACCAAACCAGTGAGAGCCGTCAATGAACACATTTGTAATAAAAAAATTATCGTTAATGATTCTTTCGTTGACGTATTTGAAATCTCCTTTTGCTAAGTTGAGTGGAGAAGCTTAGTGAGTAAATAGTATTTATAAAGGTTGTGTTCCTACCGCTTCAACGGTGTGCATTCATGGAAGAGAGATTTGATTTTTATTCATTTATCACATTAAAACTTGAAGTGGTAGAAAAAAATAGCTACTTTTCTAGAGAGACATAGTGATGGTCGTTTCAAGAAGCAATGAGAGAAGAAATGGTACCGACACTACTCAAGGGTAAAATCTTTGATGCATATACCCCTTTCGTCAATAGTAGATCACGCAGTATTGAAACAAAAGGAAATCCTAAACTGTTTAATAAGGGATACTCTAATGTACTATTTAACTGACTTTTGTTAACCATGAGCACAATTCTCGTTTGAAAGTTATTTTGTCAACAGAGAGTCAACCTTGCGTATAAACTGGTGGTTATATTGACATTCAGAAGCCAATCAAATTGGAAGGTGTTGTGGTGAATTTTTGATAGTAGCTATGGAAATCGCATCAGTCCTGGAAGGAGTGATACAACGTATGAGACTTATTGACAGGTCTATAGTAGGCAGCATGAACACAATTATCTTTTTTGAAGTTGTTTTTGTCAACAGAGAGCACTTGATATATGAAGATCAATAGTAAATAATTCGAGAGTAAACCTTGCGTACAAACTGCTAGTTATCTTGACATTTAAAAGCCAATCAGATAGGAAGTGCTGTAATGAATTTCTACTAGTACCTATGGAAATCTCATCAGTCCTGGAAGGAGGGATACAGCGTAGGAGACTTTTATTGACAGGTCTGTTGTAGGCAGCTTGTTTTATTTTTATACAAAATAGTCGACATCACACGACTAAATGTGATTTATGAGCTGAGTCGTAATTATTGAGCCAGATCCCGTAATCCAACTATTAAAATCAACACTTCAGGGAATAACGAAATAATTTTAAATATGAAACTGTTTTTGAGATTAAATTCAACGTTTTAGGGAGAAAACTCGTAATTTTTTAAGTCTATATTATATTTAAAATTGTGATATTAGTATTAAGTGTATCAGAAATCGACTTAGGCACGGACAAATTGTACAAGTTCAAATCGGTGAAACAAATCTTTTGCAAAATGTTTAAGTCATTGCGCTAAAGGAAACTGTTCACGAAAATTACTTAATTCAAAGATAATATTTCGAACGGCGTATTCAAAATTAACTTAAATCAACCCTATATGGGAAAAACCATTCACAGTCTTTAAGTAGTGGTTTTCGATGAGGCATGCAATTTTCAGGTGCATAAATTGCATTTACATTCCAAATGAATCCTCGAAAAGATCGAAGCTCCTTTTATGCACCAAATATGCCACATATCTAGCTTGTGGTTTCGGCATAAATTTGTGTGAGGGCCTAATAGGCTAACTCAAACTCCAAAAACAGGATTTGCTAAGATGGCGCGAACTCAAAACGGTAAAAATAGCATTGAAGTTACGTTTACCTGAAATAGTTGATGCTAAAAAATTAGATCAATCTGATTAGTTGCAGCAAACACCTACAAATTGATGGCTTAGTTAAAAGATAAGGATCATTATACTTTGTTATAGCGTCTCCTAATTGTACTCCTCACTATTGTGTCCACAGAAAATCTTGTGGAACAGAGACTTATTTTTTCCTATCAAGTGTCAAAAATAAACATTTTAACGTAATTACCTTTGGACAAATATTTATCTTATCAAAAATTAATGTTAATACGCAAATCTCCCATGCATAACAGATTAAAAACAACTATCTTGGCCAGTGTTCTTGAAATTTCAGGATTAAATATTTGGTATTCTACATTAAAGTATTTGTACAGAATTACTAATTTTGACTTTCTCATATACTCCTTTGGTTGGACTATTCACATAGCCATAAAATAATAATCTGTTGCCTGCAAATGAGAAGAAAAAAGGTAGAATATATATGGAATATTCTCTATATATTCTATATATATATAATATAATAAATACGGAATGGACCAAGTCAGCAATGCCTATTTTAGTTATTTGGAAACTTATAATAACTGAAACTGTGAATCCAACTTTGGAAATGGGCTAATATTAGCAACATTATTTCACTCCTAAAGTATTTAGTACCTTATTCAATACTGCTCCGTTTACAGTAACAATTTCTTAGGGATTCAGTGTTTAGGAAATATGAGCAAAATTAAGGTAACGATACGGCAGGCATTCGAAAGTCCAAATTCTCAAATATACGCATATATATATTTTAGAACCGGAACGGTGGCAGATAGGCTACACTTTAGATCTCCGCAACATGGATTTGCTATCTGGTTAAGATGGTTCCACTTGAGGAGAGAGGCGAAGAAAAGAGAAGGCGCGCGCATCAACATTTATTAGAAACCTGCGTTCGCGGTTTTGTGGTAGAGGAACAGGGGGACATAACACAATTCCATTGTGACGGGGAGTCCGGTAGCTAGGTGTTGGGAACGGCTTTGTCTGTGCCTGAGAAAATGATATTGATTAAGTTACGTAGACCGCCAACATGGCGTCATGCAGCCACGATGTGAATGGAGATCCCATTAGAATCTTCATTAATATTAGATTATCAAGTTGGCATTGGAGTGGAGGGACATTTCTTTAAAATAAAATATGATTCGATTCAATTTGGCACTTCGGAAATCAGACAGTTTATATTTAGTAGTTACAGCCATGATTGTTGTATTATTTTAATTAGATTTCACAATATTATATACAAGAAACCGTTCAAGATTTGTAATAGCTTTTAGCGAAAACTTTTTAGATACTTTAACTTGAAAAATGAAAGGACCAAAAAGTTATTTTTGACTTTTGTAATGGCTTTTAAAAGATATTTAACTCAGAAAATCACATCATTTCTATACTTTGGAGACATGAAATAATTGCAAGGCTACCCTAGCTGGTTGACCTTAACTGTTCTGGTATGCAACAGCCGGCCATTAAAAATGTGCTGAAAATTGCATGTCTCATCGAAAAAAATCACTTAAAGACTGAAAGATTTTTCCCCTATAGGGTTAATTTAAATAAATTATAAATGCGCTGTTCGAAATATTATCTTTGAATTAAGTGATTTTTGTAAACAGTGTTCTTTAGAGAAATGACTGAAACTTTTGCAAAAGATTTGTTTCACTGATTTGAACTTGTGCAATTTGTCCGTGTCTAAGTTGAAATAAAATGTACTATTGAGCTGGCTCTATCCATTTCAATTTTGCACCAAATATAACCGGAGAAAGTAATTTACATTATTTCCATTAATAGGCCTCTATTTTTGACTTTTCAAACACTAAATTTCAGAATCATCAGTCTATCTTACCGGTGATATCATGAGGCTTCGGTAACTGGCTTTATTTAAGGCTTCCAAATATATCACTAAGATGTTTCCATTTGAGTCATAGCCACAAGGATTCAACTAATCGAGGAACATCAACCTCAAATTTTCGTTAGTGCTGCAGCTGATCGGTTGCTCAGAGCCCATGTCATGAATGCGTTATGGCTTGACAGGAAACTAACTCCCTTAAAATTATTGTTTAAATGAATTAGTTTTGATTCCCAAAATAGTGAAATATCCTTGGATTGTACAAATAATTCTACTTATTTTAAAATAATCTCCTATATAATGCCTGATGTGAATGAAAAACCTGAAACATTTTGTTATTTATTTAAAAATGCTCATTCAAAAAATCCCCATGAGAGTGAGACTACGTGCAATCAAATAGCTTCCAAAATAAGCCCAACTAAAAGAAAAGTATGAGATAATCGATCAACGAATACTCAGACGAAAAGCTCAATGCTGCCAATTGTGCAAATGAGTGAGTGTCTAAAACTAAGATCACTGAGAATTTGGCAAATCCTACCATTCATCGAACCATCCAAGTCGTTTTGAAGATGAAATGAAATTCGCTGTCCCAGTAATAAGAATAAATCATTCGTTTCCTTCATTAAATCCCATTTCAGACGTCTTATTGGTAAAATAAATCCATTTCATGAAGAGATGCAATTTTGGGGGCAAAGGTAAAGTTGCGTCAAGTGAGGTATGCAGTGGTGCCAGACCCGGTGACACTTCGTCCCTTTTACCTATTCGCACAAATATTCCACTGCGTTCCTTGCCTTTAATCATTATTTTCATCCGTATTTACATTTAACAACTCTTCAATAATATATCGAACTCATTAACAGTATTTCAGATGGTGCTTAAAGCGTGTTAGCGAAAGCTATTGGGAACGTGTTCTGGTGCACATCCGATAATTATGCACTTGCAGAAACTTCAGCTTCCATCACCGTCAGCGTAAGTCCAGACATTGCGTCTATGACTTGAGGACAAAGGACTCTATTAAGGACTAATTAGACAACGGATGAGATGAGTCAACTGATTTGAAAGGCATTTTGACAACGTACTGACTGCGTCTGCGTGGCCTTGTGGCAAAAATACAGGATTATAAAGAGATTTTATTATTATCATTATTAATTTATTACAGCTGCAGCTCCCTTCTTCTACGTCATGGCGACCATTCGGTGGCTTATTAGAGATCCAGACCGTGAATTTACCTTATTGCATTGAGAACACTGCTATCCTTTTAACATTAAACAAATATGGGCGCCATTAAAAGGAAAATCACAAATTTGTTGAAATGACTCATACCTGGAAAAGGTGTTCAGGGACAATAACATGTTCTTCTTTAAGAATGGTATGAATATAAATGCATGAAGGTAATCAAAGCCACTCAAATCTGGCTGAATTTTTAGAAATCAACATTACGACCAGGGTGCTAGATAAAACAACCACTGCAATTCTCAGCAAAAATGTTGGAGAAGATAAATTGAAGAATTCAAACTTTGATTCAATTGTGTTCAGCCTCTTTCCATGGTGACGTTGAAGAACCGCGTCAGAGTGACCACCAAGGCCAATGAGCATCTGTACAAGTCTGCTCTTTGGCGTCTCAAAAGGAAATACGATCTGCTTATTGTCGACTTTGAGGACACCTGCTAAAACCTTGTTTTCAAAATTTTTTAAACGTACCAATGGAAAGTTAGGTTCCGTCGATGGCACAAACCTATCTTTATATTCCTTGATGACTACCATATTGGCTCATCATTATAAATCAAAGAGGACATCATCTGTGGATGATCGTTGTTTGAACGATGAACCTTATATTGAGTTTTCGTCGTGATAAACTACTTGGCATTATATATTGATTTCAGACCCAGTTTACCAAGTTCTCGAGACCTACCGTTACACCATATTCAGCCTGTGATCCAGCAAAGGTTTTAGATACTTTTTTTCAGACTACTTTTTCAATGTGTAACTGCTAAGAACGCAACTTCTGTAATAGTTGTGCCATCGTCATATGAGTAAGATATATGAATACGGCCTTCAAAGACTTGTCAAAGCATCATATCACGCTACACCCAGCAAAAGTGAAAATCACGAAGAATAGCATTTGAGAGCCAATTTTGTTTATTATCATTTTAATTGCCTCAAATTCGTCATGTTTGATATTCACTAGCACTATGAATTAATTTCAAAAGTCACTGTTCTGTCTGAACAGGATATTAAATCGATAGACCTCGCAGGGTAGGTAGCTGAATTGTTCTCTGCAGAGCCAGGCATTTCGGCTTGATCATAATCAAATTCAGCCAAGCATTATTGAGATGCGTTATACGTTGGCGTAACTGCTTATTAATCTTGCTGCCTATACATGATATCGTTGAACTGTTCAACTAAATCATACAGACAGCAAATGCGTCAACCGCGCCATGACAGCTCACCTAACAATTTCTTAGTCTCTCATCCTACAGCATTATCTCCGTCATCTCTTCAGCATCGTTCACCAAGGGAGCAAATTTCTTCTTAACTGCAACACAGAATACGTGACTGCTTGAAAATCTGCACTAGATCTTTGATTTCTTTCGATCAAGTCAAATCTACTCTTATATGTAAGAATATGGTGCACCGATTTAGCTTATTCATCTCGAACAATGCTTTTAATTTTTATATTTTCATTATTTCTCAAATCCAATATCAGCTTTTTCAAGGGGGCTAAGTGAATTCGAGTGCTTAAAGATGCTATAAATCATATGGATTGAATTGGTTTCATATGATGAAATGGTGTTAATTTGATAATTTTTCACTATATCCCGTAAATGGTGAAAAATAAATATTGCTTCAGATTTTAACTGACACTCAAAGTAACCGTGGTCATAGGTGGACTCAGACTGAGTTCCACCACAACCCGAAATATTTGAATCATTCATGAATGAGTCATTTTGTTACTTGTGCATAGCCCTGTCTATTTATTATCTTCCTATCTAGGGGCAAGTGGTAAGGTAGTTTGTGCTACTGCTGACCAGTACAAAAACAAACGCCATCTCACCTGTCGCAACAGCAACCTTATATCCCTCTCTTTGTGTTCATAGGACTCAAGACTTAAGGGAAAAGGCAATTATAGCGTCATCCTTTTGCAAATTGCAATCGAAATTAAAGACGTGAATCCTAACTTGCCTAGCAGAGGGTAGGATGGAAGCCCTTCAGAAGAAGACGAAAACGACTATGACAAGGAATGGCTTATAACATGCTTAGTTCCAATAATTTCATCAATGAAGCTTCATTTTTGATCATATGGAAATGTACTTTATAGAATTCAATAAATGACAACGCTATTTTAATTGAAATTACTCTTGAATTCTCAAGAAAACGCTTTGTAATATATTCACTTCAATGAAGTTCATTGAATTGAATCAACTCTGAGTTTTTCTCAAATGTTTTCAAATGGTCTCTTAAACGCCAAATATGACCCCAAAAACACGCTTTAAGGAACAAATAACGAATAAGCATATGAACCTTGGAGGATTCGATTACAGCTGTACAACATTAGACAGCCATATAGGAGACGAGCATAGGGACAAAGAAGTGAGTCTGCCACTGCAGATTAAGGGAGAAACCTTAATCACGATTCAGAGGACGAAGTTAAATTTTTTGTATTTCATTTACGGAGGTTCCAAGGACGAGATTCCAAGGAAAACTTTGGTTGTGGACGTTACGTGATGAAATATGTATTGCAAGTGTTGAGGGAGAGTCACAATGTTTGTCACGTCTATTTAGAGCCGGTGAGGTTACTTGAGGTCCGACAGTGTTGAGTATTCAAGTTTTCACATTGCTACATGTTCGCAAAGGGCTCATTTAATAGTTCATTGACCAGGGAAACGGAAAATAGGGAAATTGGCTTGGCAAATGAAACTGCTGCTTCTGAGGTTGAGATGAGATGGGAGTGACCTTTCCGTGAAACTGACTTTGAATTACTAAAATGAAGAAAAGGTATTTTCAAAAAGATAGTAAGTCACTTATTAACCGAAAAAAGCGTGTTCGAATTCTTCCACAGAAAAATTAAAATATATATGGTATTTTTAACTAGCTCAAAACATTCGCCTTCTGAAATAAATGCAAAACCTCTTTCAACGGTACTAGAATTTACCGAGATTAGCGGTAGTCAAAATGTCTATTGGATTTGGGGATGTTGCTATTATATCCACCTTTGCTAAGCGGACATGCATTGGTGGAAAATAGCAGGATTTATCAATTAATCGGATAATGTTCTTTATTCATCTGGTCTAAAAACAAAGTGGGTGATATTAGCTTGCTTACTTTTCAATGGATCTGAAATAATTAAGTTCCCAAGGAAATGACTTGCTTTTATGTGCACAGTCTTTTTTGCATTAGTAGACAGATGCGATTCTCAAAACGCTTAAACAACCAGAGAGTTGCTGGAGGAAATAAGCGCTGCATGTAATTCGAAGAAACAATAGCAGATTTCTAAGTATATATTTTAAATCACTTCCTTGTTCATGCGATTTTCCTCTACACAAAAAGAGCTTTTTTAAATCTTGAATTAATTTTTCTTAACAAAACGGCAAGTATTTGACTGAAGGAGAAAGGATATATATTTTTGTTTTTAATAGCTACCTAATCAGATTTTATTGCATATTTCTTTGTAAAAGAACTTTAGGGTCTGCATTTACTACATATGCTTTAAGAAAAAATAACAATAAACGTGGGCCAGTATATGTGTTAATTTAACTGAAAATCATTTAACCAATGTATACAATATTGTCAATGTTTGTTCGAAAATTTTTCTAACTGAGATATATCAATTTCAGGAAAAACGTTAAACCTTTCATTTTAAATGTTTCAAATGTTGTCTATTTGATATTCTCCTGAAGCACCTGCATTAACCGAATTTTATAGTGAATCACTGAACCATCATAAAGATGCAAATTCATTTACGAGATTATTTATTCTTGCATAAATGGGTTTTGAAGAAATCCTAATGTAAGATATTCTTATATTAGGTCTGTTCCTATCAAAGGGTTAAGCACATGTTTTTGCTGCCTCCAAATTGATAAAGTGTTTGTCTTTATCATCATATTCTGTCATCATTGTTATATATATATCTGCTTTCTATTCTTACGCGCATGTAATGACTGCGTTTTTTATTTTTAGCATTTTGAAATAATTAACTCAATAAACTTTGCATTTAGCGGATCTGTTTTCAAATGGTATAATATTAAGTCAACTCTAGGTAACTATTTTTCTAATGTGATACTTCCAAAGAATTGAAAATTTCGGTCTCCTGTGGTAGGATTTTGTGTAAAATATTAATAATATCTTGAGTTTGTTTCTTTTAATTATTCTTAACCGGAAACTAATTGTTGGATATGATTGTTCTTATCTAGTTTATAGTTATTTGGTAAACTTCATCAAAAAATGTTTCTATGGCCCGCTAAGAATATTTTTAAATGGGGTTTACATTACATTGATATATTGTTATTAAATCCACTGATTTGCATTAGCGATAACTGTACAATTGCTAACCCACCAAGAACATGGTAAGAAAGCCATTGCTATGAGAAGCCTATTATATTTCATTAAATGAACTGCTCTTTGTTGCAATTAGCTGCAACAGGTAGATCCTATTGTTTGAAGTTGCATTTTGTTTGTAACTTAAACATAACCAATACCTGTAATAAAAAAAGCAAGTCAAAATGTTTGTGTTAATGTAACACTTAGCAATGAATAAATGAAATAGAAAAATGATAGGAGCAGAAAAAATGGTCATGAAACATTAACTGTTAAGTTTATTCCCAAAACCGGTTTTACATTTAAAAGCTTCCTATAACATGCATTTTTATAATGTATTATCTTCTCAGTTTTTGAAGTTTTCAACTTTTGCAATTTCAAAACATTAAAATTCTCATTTGTTTGGTGACTGACAATTAGTTAAATAATTTCTTTCCAAAATATTATTTTATATTTTTGGATTCTCTCAATTATTTGTTTATTTTGATTTCAAATTTAAGTAAGGCTGAAGGGACTATCTAAATTAGTGTTTTTTCTTGAAAAAACAGAAAATGCAATTTCTATTTTGCCCTCAATGTCAGGAAATGTTTCTATTCTTAAAGTGAAACACTAAGAATATGTGGTTTTTCTTCAATGTTTAATTTTAGCACCGCAATTATCAAGTGTTTTATCACAAACTTTAGTGAAAAATAAAGCAGGAAATATTAGAGAGATCCTTCAATAAAAAGGAAAACTTGCAGGTTAGCATAGTGCAAGACTTCTTTCTGCCATTAGACCACCAGGTCCTAAATATGCACATAGGCTCACGAATCAAACATCAATATTCCTCCTACTGGTAAAATGTCAAGCGTCGTAGACAGTGGCAGTCGGAAAGGGGAGGAACGACCCTAGCCACTTCGACTCGTTAATGTTCAAATCTGCCGTCAGCCATTTACGGTGGCGCTTGAACCAAGCTTTGTGGAAGAAAAACGACGTGCTGTAGTGAATCGAAAGGGGTGATGTTTCATCAGGACAGCGCAGCACGACTCCACACAGAAGGAGTAGTGAAGTCAGAAAAGACCGAACAATTAATTGGCTGGGAGGAAATTCCTCTTCCATCGCAGTAATCTCCCTACTACCTTGGTCCTTTCACAGACTATCATTTGTTTCGTAGAAGCAGCTTTCGACATTAGTGAATTTTAACTTGATGGAGGTGCTGTTAGTGGTGTGGAGATGTGTCTTAGGGCAAACAAATTGAAATTGAAAGCTCATCACCTTGACTAGTCCTGGGTCTTCCGCTATCGCACTTTGGACTTTAACCCCTGATGGATTGCACGTTCGGAAGATGTATTTGATGGAAAGAAATTTTTAAAATAGCCTAATTATATTGCCATGTTTTGCAACTCCCTCTTGAAAAAAAATCAAACCTTTCTTATCCATGGAAGGAGGCTGGTAACAATCACAGGATTGAACATTATATTCAAGAATTTCTGCAAAAACATTAGCGAAAATGCATTTTTCCAATCGCAATAACAAAAACATATGATGGTTGATTCACACCGTGCTGGTGGATACTAACATATAAGGGTCTGGTTCCTTGTTCAATCTCCAGCAAACCTTGAATGATGCCTTGCCAACTCCCTCAACCCAGAGCTCCATGGGAGCTTTAAGATAAGGCGAGATTTTAGCCACTGGTGGTTCAAACAATTGTGGAATGAATCAGAACTTGTCCTTTCGAATTCTTACCAGGCAATGAAGGAACGTAAAAAGGAACTGTTAACTGCTGACTACTATTTCGTCTAAGTGTTTAGTAATTCGTACTTGAAACATATAAGTCTTCGGTGAAACTTAGTTAAATGGAGACACTTTGTACCAAATCTGGAATTCCAATCTGTAGTTCTCAATCAAAAATGTAATTATTTTTAAGAGATATTTATTAATAATAATAATTTACGCATTGTTACCAACATGAAGCACAGAATCTAGTAGCTACTTTATAGGAAGAAGTAAAGGAAAATGTTATTTGAAAAAACTCAGAACTAAATGAATTTTACACTAAATAAACCTCAGGCTTGCAGTTTATAACTTGCACCGTACCTGCAGCATATGCGAAAAGCACAAGCGGACCCAAGTAAATCAAATAATTGACTTTCCTGTCTGGTGCAGTGGCCACCATCTAGCTTATCACATCGGCTGGTGATGAGAATTGGGGATCTAGCCAGGCCGCAGTTGAAATATGTTCCAAGTAACAGCTGCAGTGCCTTCAGGATAAAAAGTATTTGATCGTCGCCATGGAACAACATTACCTGTGGAAACATTGGTTTTAAGATTACATACATGCCTCAAATAGATTGCAACTGCAATGTTTTTTTTCATCGAAATTCAGCCGATTTATTTTCTAATGGTATAATATGGAGTCACCTCTAGGTAACTATTTTTTCAAATACGATATTTCTGAAGAATCGAAATTTTCAGTCTCCTGTGGTAGGTTTTGTGTAAAATATCAGTCTTATCGTGTGCTTGTCTCTTTCGATTTTTCCTATCTGAAGACTAATAGCTAGATATGGTTCTTTTTATCTCGTTACTAGTAATTTGGTAAACTTCATTTTAAGGAAATGTTTCTATGGCTTTCTAAAATATATTTTTAATTGTGGTTTAAATTGCATATATATAGTGTTACTTAAACCAGTAATTTGAATTAGCAATATCTGTACAATTGCTAACCCACCAAGAACATGATAAGAAAGTCTTTGTTGCAATTAGATGCAACTAGCAGATACTATTTGTTTAAAGTAGCATTTTGTTCGTAACTTAAACATCATCAATACCCACAGTTGAAAAGCAAGTCAAAATGAAAATTAGAAATAAACAAAAACACTGAATTTTAAGTTAATGTACCACATAGCAGTGAATAAATGAAACTGAAATACGATAAGAGCAGAACAAGTGATCTTGAAACATTATTAGTTATGTTTATTCCCAAACCCGGTTTTCCCATTTAAAACTTTCTCGAACATGCACGTTCATAATTCTACAACTTTATCGGTCTTTTGAAGTTTTCATCTTCTGCAGTTTGGTAGCTGGCAACTACTGAAATGATTTCTGTCAAAAAATTTTCTTTAGGTATTTCGACCTAAGTTAGTGAATTTCATAAAAACTAGGAAAACGCATTTTTATATTTTGCTCTCATTGTCAGGAATAATTGTTCATTCTTAGGATAAAACAATAATTTGTGGTTTTTCTTCGATGTACAATTTTGGCAGTGCAATTCTTAGGTTTCTTATCACAAACTTTAGTGAAAAATATAGCAAGAAATATTGAAGGTATTCTTCGATAAAAAAGAAAAAAAACTTTCAGGTTAGCTTAGTGCAAGACCTCTTTCTACCATTAGACTACCAGGACCTTAATATGCACATATGCGCACGAATCACACATCAATATTGCTAGGAGAATATAGTTAAATCATTAAATGGCCTTACAAAGGCACCATGAAAAAATTAAAATCTTGAATCGATAATAAGCAGAAGTAATGAAACTCAGTTTCTAATTATTGAGGCACTAAAAATAGTTTGTTTCCAAACCAGAATATTCATCATATTTTAAAATTTTTGCATCATCCCAGATGAAAATCGCAAGTTAAACGAACATCTTTTTCAATCCCAGAAAGAGTCTACATTAACACAAATCAATCAATGTCTTTTATGAAATTAGACATCACTTATTTGAAAAGTATAATATATATATCCAGTTTTGCCTTATCACGTCCATAAATAAATTACAACCGTGAGTTGATTTGCATTCGTATTATTAATTAATTGGAAAATCGAAAGAACCACTATTGTAATAACTGAATGTATGTAAAGGCTTTTTCAACAAGAAGGGAGCATTGCCGTGTATTCTCAATGATAAATGGTGAAGAATATTAAATATTGATGGTAAATTTCGTATCCAAGGCACAAGTAATACTGCTTAATAGATAAAAAGATTGACTTAAAAGGTTTAATGTAGGGTACCTGTTGAGAAGTCTCGAACTTACCTCGAAATTAAAAGTGATACAAATTTAATCAAAGCAAACATTAGTGAACTTTAGTCAGCTGTAAACGAACAAATTGTTTTAAATGGCACACTTTTCTTGTTATTTATTGATTATTTATAAATTTCTTGGAGTAATCAATAGTTCTTGCCTTCGTTAAATCTGGTCATTTAGGAATGACCAAGATTTTAAATGGTGCTATAGTATTCATGAGTAATTTTATCCATGATATTCGACTTAAATAATTTATCGGAGTGATTTTTAATAGGGCACAGGTACAGGTAATGGAATCCGCAAAACAAGATCCAATGGTAAGTTCGGGAGCTTTGACTGTGTCGCACAGAGTAGGTAACGTGTTTCTTGGACAAAGTGAGGACGAAACATGGCTCTGTTGTATTACATCAAGGTGTTTGCGTCTCCACTCTGGATTCTTCAGAAATTCCATCTCTTCTCAAAGCAGAATTGAAAATGAAAGCATGGAATAGATGATGCAATATGATTAGCCTGGTTCACCTGCCATGATTATATACACACCGTATTGTAGCGCTCTTAAAATGCCTTCATAGTGACGAAATTTTTGTCTTCCTGTAAGCTAGCGGAATTTGCACACTGTCCTTTTCAGAAACCCTCTGTATCTTAACAGCTGCTCCCCGTTGAGATCTGAGAGATTCATGTTCTTGTTAAAGAGCTCACTTCGTGCTCACTACTTAAAGAGTGAAAGTCAACTAAGAGATATCTATATGGAAGTGATCTACAAACAAAGAAAGAAAAGGCAATAGCAAGTTACTCATATTAGACTACTACGCTCTATACATTGGCTTGCAGTTAAAGGAAGCAAATTTTAAAATCCTGGGAGTTAATGTTATTTGTAAGTAACTAAGCATCTTTTGCGTAAAATTTCTCCTTACGTTTAAAAATAGTCTTGTTTGTTGTTTTGTTGAAGTTTAAGCAGTTGCTGAGTTGCACTTCAGATTGAATAAGTGCAAATGTATTTTAACAGGAAAATGCTTAACATTTACTCGAAAAAAATAAAAAAAACATAGGGGCTAATAGCATTCTAAAATATTCTTTTTAAATTGAATTTTGCCAAAAAGTTTTACCTAACATAAATGTCGACTACAGCAACTAAAGCCGTTGTCTAATGCATACAGGAATGAGGCTGTTCCAAAGTGATTGGCCAGTTTTCTTGGCAAAATGCGTATCTCACTGCGATTTAGTTAGTCGACAGCAGAATTAACCGAAAGTGCAGGAATGGGCAATTGTCTCACGAAATGTGACGTGTCATCATTTTGATTTAAACTTAAAATACTCTTATAGGTTCACAAATGGTCATAGGGACTTCATTTAAGAAATGCAATTAACCTGTAATTGAAAAAAGGACTTTTTTCCAATTTTGAAGATTGGTGCTTCGTTACCAATAAATACATGCTTTGGAAGTTGTAATATTCAATTTTTAATTTCATTATTTGCTACGATATTTGCACTATCGAGAGTGGAATAAGATTCCTTTTTTTCAAATTGAAGTTTTAGAAGATTTTCACTAACTCGATTTTGATTCATTTGCTGCATTTTTGCCATTAACAGTGAAACCTTTAATCTTCAGTGTATCCACCAAGAATGCATAATGCTTTCTTTAATTGACGGAAAAATTGTTAAAACCCATTTCAAAATGCTGGAACTACCTTTAAATTGTTCACGATTCGACGTCAAGATGGTCAAGTCAAAATGCCGTTTTCAAATTTGGAACATTAGGACTTGAACACAATACTGGATTACTTAAAGGCTTCATAAATATATATCTTAACAAAAATCAAAAGTTTAACTACCTAAATGAGAATTAGGGCAATGCTTATGAAGTACCTCATTATAAATGCGCATGAATGCTGAGTAAAAATGGAGATAATTTAAAATGATAAAATTCGGCTTCTTGTGCTCTTAAGCAGAAAAAGTTGAATTTACAACACATGAGGGCCACTTATATTCATCGATTTTCGAAGGGACTCATTACAAATGGATTCGCAATAATTATATTTGATTTTATTATATGGAACATTAACATAAATTGGAAAGATTTAGGGAGTACCTTCGTCGTTATTATAAGAGGCATAAAAATCATCTTATTGTAAGAACAATAGAAATAACTTTGGTACTCTGGGAAGGAGAATTAGACCTAATTGTGAGATCTACAAATTTAATTTGGTTTTGACTTTAATCTAACAACCTCCAAAAGGTCTCCTTTGCTGAAGTGAAATTGGCAACAATTAAAAATGCTGATTTCGATGCATTGACAACTACAATGGAATTCTGATATGCATAATTGGTACAAAAATGCGTATTTTAGTAGCATACTTAATCAAATATCAAAACAATTTTTCCACACCGTAAATGGTAATTTCAAATATTTTGAATTCCAAACAGATGGCATTTGTCATTGATTTTGCAAAATTAGACCTGATTTATTGAATATTAGTAGAATCATTAAATCAATTTTGATTTGCCTATCTGTTCGTTGAACCAAATTGTGCTTATAACATAACTTAAAACTAATTTATAAGGTACGAAATGGTTTCTTAGATTTAAACTTATAAAGAATTTCAAATGCATGCAACCATAAAAATAAATTTAATAATTTTTTTTAAAAATGGAAATTTTTGAAAAAATTTAATTTTCAACGGAATGGCAGCTAAATTCATAAACATACAAATTTCGTCACTGACACTATTGAAAAATTTGAGTCTATTTTTCTAAAAAATATAATAACTAAGTGTAAAGTAGCTCCAGTGAAGGATCTCCTTAAAAAAACCTTAGAAGCATTGTCAAACTGTCTATTTTACTTCACTATTGATAAAACACTTTCTTTTTTGTAAAATATCGTTTAGAAACATTTAAATTAATGCAGTAATAAGACAGTGCTTGAAAATTAGTAAAAATTTCACCTTTCCTTTTCTGATTTTTCTCTTTTGAAACAAACATGATAGGTTTATTCACTTATTAAATACCCACCGGTCTTGTTTTTGCTTTAAATATCCTAGCAGTTAACTGTATTATGTTTTAACTCAGTCGAGTAGTTCGAGAAAACGTTGAAAGCAAGGCATATATTTGTCGTAATTGTGTTCAAGGCGTCTTATGAAGTTGAAAAGTTGTTCCTATAAAGCAGAAACAACGATTTTCGCCGTACTTAAATAGGGGAAGTTACAAAAGAATTAAACTACTTAATAATCTTTGTAAAACATTTATTTTTCATACTACTATGGGACGCAGCTTTGTTCTATGATTTACAGAATAGGAATATCACGTTTCTATGTTTTTGCGATCGTCAACGCAAATGTGCTTTCGATCTTTTAAAAAAATTAAATCCAATCTTACATAAAACCCAAACATAAGTCCACGTTTTATTCTGATGATATTATTATTCAGCTTGCCTTTCGTTTGTCTAAAAGTACAAGCAGGGATGGTAATTTATTACTGTTTTAAAGTTCATTTCCGTATTAACTACCACCAATCATCTTTTACCTCAAACATTCTATAAATAGAATGCAACACTTTTCAACCTCCCATATTTATTTGTTTTATCCGCTGAGCTGAGCGGGACAACTTTAAAAGAAATGCAATCATAATGTTTATTGTTTCGAAAGAAGTCGAGAGGTAAACATTTTAACGGCAATTACAGTTTTCAAGGTATTGGTAACTGTTTTTGCGACCTACTTTCTAGCGTTTGGCTTGGGTGAGTTGCAAAGCGCTTACACGCTCAACAAACATTTTAAAATATATTATTTTTTTGTTTCAATTGCAGACCGTAATTTTTTTCTAAATTAAATTATGCAATGGTTACTTAAGTTAATAAATAAATGTTTCACAGACTGACGTAAGTCCTACTTATTGACTTTTTTATTTTTCTCGATAATATTTTAAAATGCACATTAGGCCTTCCTTTTTTCGGTGGTATGTAAAAAAAATATTGATTCTTTCAAATTAGATGATCTGTAATACCGTTTCATTTATTAGTGACAGCTGGTAAGATATGGTCGTTAGAGTATATTGGTTTCATATAGAATCAGTTTTTCTTTTAAGTACGTGGGCATCTAGATATACACCTCAAAACGGCAAAATCCCGTCACCCTTATTGCATCTATTTACTAGTTTTGAAATCCTTGAATTATGCATTGAAATGGGTGTTTTTTGATGGTGGATGAAAGTTTCCTATATAAATTACTGATATATTTTGAAATGTATTTAATCTCGTAATCTTTGAAATTGACAAAATAGCACTAACTGCAATCAATCCAATTTACGTTATGATGAGTAAGTTGATGTATAAATTGAAAAGATAAGGATCTATCTCTCATTTTTTTATTTGAAAAGCACTTGCTATTGGTAAGTTGCTTCTCCGATTGGTTGAATGAATCGATAGTTGCTATTACATGAATTTAAAATACCTAGTGCAAATTGTCATACCGTAAGCAAACAGATATTCAAAATTTTAATTTGAGTACATTTTATCGCTTTTATTTATCAAACGCAGTTGGGATTAACTCGTTTTTAAAGTGGGTAAACAAGTGACAAAAATAAAATTAAAGCTACTTTGCTATTTTTAACTACCGCACGTTTGGTCCTATTTATTTAGAAGCTTGGATGGGATGAAATGTTTTATCGTCATACAACTTATCTTTACCTTCAATTCCGACACTCCTGATTAGAGAAATCAAATTTATTAATGAGGAACTTTAAAAAAACGCGTCTTACAGTTTGTGTAGTCATTTCTAAGAGAATATATTATTTTAAGTTAAAAGGATCCAAGAAAATGAAAAGTTGGAGGTCCTCAACCTAATTATCACTATTTTTTGGTAGAAGCAAGAAAATTGTTAGCTTTAAATTAGGATGTGGCAAAATTTTAAACAATGATTGGTTAAATGAAAATGAAGCAGTATTTTTAACATATCCCACGAAGTAAAATAAGCAAATTAGTTTAATTTTTGAAAAAAAGGTTTCTGAATTACGCACAATGATTTAAACAAACCTGTTATATTACAAATTATTAATGTTTCATTGTTCCATGATATAACTCATTTAAATTTGCTAAAGAATGCCGGCAGTTACAGATTGAATATCAGAACATGACGTCGTTTGGAAAGGAGTATTTTAATTTACCAAAGCGGGGCATTAAAGAAGTTTATTTGCGAAAAAAATATTTTGCAGACATTGTCGTCTCTAACGACTTTCTTAATGTAGATTTTGGTGTTTGTTTAATACATTATCCTAAAGGATTCCCAAGTGATTTTTCGCTTTTACAATCGTCAGATCAAATGGAAAATATGAAAAATATGATGATTTTTCAATTATTCTCATAATTTTGTTGAGTTTGGCTGCATTACCTTTTAAGCCTTAGATTGGGAAAGCAAATCATTCATTAGAATGCATACATCCATGACTGCCAAACGTCGTATTGGACCAATTTTGTACGATTCCATTGTCTCTGCCACAAGCAGTACCAATTGACACAAATAATGGTAAGCGTTTCGTGAGAACTAAAATAAAAGTTATTTTCGACAGGTACAACAATTTAACTTTACAGGACGATGCAGTAAAGCAAATGCATTAAATGATAGGTAAAAACGGGATAGTGCTGTGATAAATGCCGTTAAGTGCATAAAGAAACTTAAGAATCTCCTTACTCAAAGTTAACAACACTTCGAATGGCTTGGTGATTTGCATGTGTCCAAACTGCCAGTCAATGTGAACATTTGCATGGGATGCAAAATCCCGCTCCAACTTACACCGTGTTTAAAGGAAATAATATTTTGATGAAAATTAATTTTGCATATTTGAATTCTAAAATAGAAATTGGCAGATATTTTCCAATGAACAAATTAATTAAAATCCATAGTTATTTTTATAGCAAAGCATTTCAAAAAAATTTGTTCTTTTTTGAAGAGGTAAAAAATTGTGAGCATCATTCAAAAAATGTAAATGAATTTTTAAAAGTTCAAGTCTATTTAGGATTAGAAGGCATGATTAGGCAAACTGCTGTTAAAAAAAACTGCTGGCAACTCACTCACAATTTTAGTTCAATAATTTATTGTTATCAAAAGTTAAATGGAAAAGACGCGATTTATAAAATCAGCCTAAGTTGATTCATAAATAATTTTTACATAAAATTAATACGTTGTATTGAACAGTGGTATCGGTTGAGAGTTGTTAGACAGTTACATTTTATGTCAGTGTTTAAATCCTAAACATACATTATTATGCAAAATTCATTACAAATACGAAAAAACCTCATAGAGTGATTTCTCCTCTTATGATTTCTGAATTGAATAAGAAACTAATTATTGGCCTAGAAATAAGGATTTTAAGGAATACTAGAACTTCCAGAAAAAAATAGTAAATGTCATTGCATGTAAAGAAATTAAAAAGCAGCATGTGATTTAACGCGCTTTCTGTCAATATTAGTGACGCCTTTATTCATTTCCGGAAAATCACTTTTATTTATTTTATGCACGAAATTTAATAAATGAATGTGATGTGCCACTTCTCTCATTTCCAGCAGTCGCTCAGACAAATTTAATAAGCCCAGTTAAACAGTAATTCAATATCCATCTAAAAGCCAAATAATTAAAAAGGCTTTAAAAATTGGGGTTTTAAATAAATAACAGATGAAAATCAATAAAGAAATATTTTTAAATTAAAATTGAAATGACTAGTTAGAATAATTGTATTTTAAAACGGTTTGAAAATATTTTATCCGAGAAAATCTTATTGTGTATAGTTTAAAAAGGACAAAAAAGAAACATCGAATGAAAGAAATGAGTAAAATTCTTTATTTAATGAGGCGCCACAGCGACTAGCGACATTTAACATTCCATTGTGATTACACGAAATTATATTTTTGTTTTCAAAGTTTACTGAAGATTTATGTATTTGCGTGCATACCTCTGACTCGTTTTTTGTCTAGAGTGATTGTAATTCTTCATACTTATTAAGCTTACACCACAGAAAACTCTTTGTAGATTTCCTTAGGAGTGTGCCTTTTAAAAAAATTTGCATTAATTTTATAAAATGTTCTCTTTTAAATAGTTTTTTCCACTTGTTCACTATCATCGCTCCTAAAAAGCAAATGTTTTAAAAGCGACCAAGTATACCGTTCTTTAAGAGATAACTACTTCATATTTAAATGAACAAGTGAAATATATTTTTGATAAATACTGAAAATATATTATTTTCAAATAAAGGTGCAACAGTAGATATCAGGCCTAATTTCTGGAAAAAATTTCGCTAATCCGTAAAGTGCCGATGCGATTTAGCATCACACAGGTCCATGTGCATCCCTTTCTATGGTCAGATTTGGGTCGCATTTCCACCTTGAAAAACGAAACTTCCGATTAGAAGCGCAACAGGCCCTCAGAATTACCTGATAACCAACCACGCCACCACACATTAGACGCTATTCGTGCTGTGCAAACTTTCGGCCAATCATTTCCTCACTCAGCTATGACAGCAGCATCTCGGCCAGCGAATCACTTTCTTTTAGCTTCGGCATTCATTACTTCCTCTAGCCTCACCACCATCACGACGACTAAGAGGTAGTAGTGGAGGCTCTGGCGCAGTTCCAGCAAAACCTATCAAGCAGCCACCCTCATTTAGCAGCTCATTCATCCACTCCAAGTTCTCTTTCACGGTTCGCCGATAAATAGGGCTCCTCGAACTAGCATCCTAAAACACCAACGTATGAATGCATTTAAAAGTAGGTGAGAAAGTTTGAGTGATATTTTACATTCATAGCATTCCAAATAAGAGTGCGAATTGAAAAAACGCAAACCGACTTTACTTCTCTCTAAAGACTGCAGAATTGCCTAATAGAGCATAAACAAATTGCCGCAAATGGCACCGCGCAATCATAGTTCTGGTCTCTCAATTATCCCCTTACGATCACCACTCATCTTACAACGTCATCAAATCAACAGGCCATGTATGCTTCCGACATTTGCGACATTGCTGGCACAAGAGTAGAATAGGGAGAGGTTAGAGAGGTAGCACTGCAGAAATTTTGTAGAGGGCCTCATCACCAGACCTTCCGTCATCATGGTGGTGGCGCTAATGGTGCTGGAGGCGCTAGAAGAGGTATTCGGCATCGACGCCAGAAGAAGAGCTGTGACGAGCATTGCTAAGTGGGGATGAGAGTGATTGAACGTTTGAACAGCAAGTTGGGTAGGTAGTAGGTTATCAGATAATATTGCAGGCCATATAATCTACGACTCGGGAGCCTGAAGGAGAAATCTTATCAGTGAAAATTGTAAAAAAAGTGCCAAATAATGTGTTTTATCATTTTCTGATAACTTTTAGAGCATTTTCCATGACAATTGCTTTTTATTTATAATCACATTTTTTGTAAACAAATGGACCTGTAAAAGAACAATTAGTTTTGAAAAAACTTTATCACGATCTCTATGCAATCAAAAGTGTACAACACTTATTATCCATGTAAGATATGCTATTAAATGATAAGTTGTGTTTCTTTGTTTATGTCATGACTTTTTTTGATATTCACGAAATAATGCATACATTTAATGAAAAAGTCAAAAGATAGCTGTAAGGATAATTTTACACACACTAAGTTAAATAATACCTGAGCTTTTTAGCATTAAATTCCTACGCAAGCCCAATTTTTGGATTCAACAATACTGAAATAGAAAAGAATAATCCTTTTTTACACAAGCATAGAAACTTTGTTTTATCTAAATTGGTTAAAATAAACAGCTGCTGCATTGCAATACTACCTAATGAATTTTTAACATTCATTTATGTCATATTCACTTAAAATTATTGTCTGAACTTATACAAGAATTTACTTTTTTACATCCTGAATACCTCGATTTTTGAAGAAAATAGCGAGCAAAAAGAGTGTTTATGTACCTTCCGGTATTGTTGTCTAGAAATGTAATACCTTGATGGCGATATAATTTTGCCCTGGTAAAATTTTTGGGATTTTTCAGTTTCGATTTAATATCCTCAAAGCGATATTTGCTAAACATCAAGCAATGACAATTTCATTCAAATGAAGCAATGCTTTTTCAAATAATCACTTACGTGTTCCTAATAAATGTTGCGCTTCATTTGTGAAATCCACATTTTGGTAAAAATGTGTTGCTGTATTTTAAAATGACATCATTTTAGAGCCAATTCTATTTAAGGAATACATTAGATTCTCCAAAAGGTACATTTAAAACCCTTTTGCAAACACTTCATAACCCTGCTTGTCAATCAGCCTAAATAAATGACATGCCTACAAACCATACTCGCAGCCGCCGAGAAAAGTTTTATATTTGCAAATTGTCTTTAGTGCGTGTTGACACAATGCTTTATGTGATAATATAAACATTTAACTTTAAATTTTCATCATAAAATAATTTCTTCCTCGATGTTACTCTGATTATTAATTATCAAATGCAGCATTGAGTTAGTGCATAAGTTTATAAAACGAAAAATAGCAACATATACGATTGCCTTTAATAGCTCATTCGCAACTCAAGGAGGGCGAGAAAGCCTCTAATTTGAGTGCTTTCAGTAGCACTTTATGCAGTTAATTAAAGCCTTTTAAATATCAAATTATATGGTCTACTTAGATATTACACTTACTATCCCAATGGAGCCTAACATATTGTAGAAAATGCTAATTATCAGTGTAAACTTCATAGAAGGCAATCCTTGCGTAATGTATGGCAGCAAGAAATTAAGGATACTATTTAAGAATTTTACATGAGTTTGTTATCACTGCTGTTTGACTGATAGAGCTACCTTCCCGGTGCATGCGTCATTCCGATTTCGAGAGCACATATGAAGGATAAGAAAACTAGGCCGAGTCTCTACAAATGTATATATCAACAAAGGATCGGCAAGCACGAAACAAATTTATTCACAGTATTTGAACAACAATGCAAATTAAAAGTGGCAATTTATTGCGTTATCCAGGAAATTTATCCAATCAACTTGCTTTGCAATGGGACTGCACACTTTTTATAGTTAAAAATTGCTAAGTATCTCACATTCCTATTAAAACAATTGCACAGCCTGATTACAATAAGAGAACGAATTAAATTCTAACTTTTTGACTTTTAAAGGTATATATTAAAGTAAGAACAAGAATTGCCTCAAAGAATATGCTGCTTTTCAGTTGTATAACATTCCACTCAAAAAATATCACCCATGATCAAATTGTAAAAAACTAGCTCCTATAAATGTATAAATTAATGTAAAAACCTTTATTTTAGGTTATTTTAATGTTGTTAATTAAATTTGCACCTAAAATTATTTTTTCTTTATCAAGTGAATTTGTTTTAATTCTATGGAATATGATATAAAAGGGAATACAAGGTGCACCTATGTAAATAGACAAGCATCCAAGTAGATAGACACAATCACCACCGCCCAATTTTGATTTAGTACAATATCATACGTAACGTAGATTTTTATAATTGTAGTGATCAAGTAATTCCCTGTTCACTAATGGCCCTTCTAAGTCGTTAATATCAAATAAGCCGGCTTTACTCAAGAGACTCCTAATGATGTGAAGAGTGAAATAAATAAAAATTAAGCATTTTGTATATATTTCTAAAAGAACTGCTAAAAATACTTGACAAGAACCTACTTGAAAAATAATTCAATATTATTGAAACTATTGAAGGGCTTCATATATGTGCTCATATTTATTTTAATTTTTGAAAAAAATGGCCCGATTTTTAAATTGCATTTAAACCGAAAAGGGGTGAGGCCATGTAGTTTTCTGGACTTTAACGTCGTTTTCAAAAAAGCAGTATATATTATTACTTATCATTAATTCGTTAATCTTACTACACATGTACAAAAGGCTGCATAATGCAAAAGTTCCTATTAATCTCAGTTTTTAAAGATACAAATGCCTCATATTTACCCTAGTAGGTCTTTGTGTTTTTCTCATCAATCGTGCAACATTCGAATAATAGGTTTGTTTAATATCTGTCATTCGCTTCGATATATCCCAAAAGTTAATTACTATTATATTCTACAATCCCTCATTATTTATAGACCTCAATTTAACTCAACTTTTGCAGGCTGCTGCAATTAGTCCAGAGCCTGATGGACTTATTACGTATGCTAATTTTTTCCAGAAAAGTAGCCAATAAGTATTTCAATAAATGGAGCAAATTTTTAAGTGGATTTGTCGCTGTCCAATTAAACATTATCGATTAATAATCTCTTAATCATTCAAACCGTCTACTTTATAAAACAGATCAAATTGATAGATTGCATAGGAATTTTTTGTTATTTATTTAATTATCAGTTTCCTGCAATCAACTAGCAAAAAGAGGATCATATCAGAAGCAGTGAATTAAAGACCAACATTACTTACATCGGTTTTCAGTCATGCGAGTGCTATCACTTCGTTCAAATGAATGTTTTTTAATCAACCGCCACAAATCGTCAATAGAAAAAATAATTTTATGGACTTTATTATTCATTATCATTATAATTATTATTACAAGAAACATTGGAGTCTTAAGGAATAAATGGCTTTTCATATATAAAAACCATTTTTAATTGTCATCACTTTGGTTATCACCATCTTATTTATTTTTTATAGATTTGCTAGGAAAAATGTTAAGTTGAGTGTTTTATCAAGTCTTAATCCTTACGAACCGTTTTTTACAAAAGGCTGCAATATCTAAAGAGCCTATGAATATAAACCCTTGAAAAATAAAATCGTGGTAAGTTCGAAAAAAACAGATGCACTGCTTATATGTCAATCGCTCTGTTAAATCCCCCGAACTAGATTGCATTTAAATTTTCATGACCGATTAAATAGAAATAAATTGCGTTTAAGCATGATAGACGAGTACTTATCTCAAAATTGGCGGGCAATTGCAATAAAAGCAGGGTCCCATGGGGTTCTGATGAATTTTGATTTCTTGGCCTCGAATAGGCAACATGGAAAAAGACTGCAACTTAAGTTAATTGGCTTGAATTCAAGCCGAAAATGCACCGTCAAGCATTTACCAACAATGAAGCTGGTTTGCGAGCTTCTTCACCTGCGTTTATGTTGCTTGATTTAAATTAATAAAACATTTTCTTCCATTCCATGTAGTGTGTCAGCTGTTGATACTTTTCGAGAAATCCTTTTCTCACTTTGTCGTATATATTGTTAAAATTCGATTATAAGGCCATCCATTTTGACAGTTTATCTTGATTTGGAAAACTAATTTTCCCTATTTTCCATATAGGCAGTCGACATACAGTTTACAGCCCTTTCTGCAATGAGATGTTTGAATCACGTTAATTGCATCATTTTTCAAGAAAAAATTATTTAATAATCTATTATTACTTTTATTTATCAAACTCTCTGTGTAGTACTATACTACGATATCTCTTTGCAGCTTGATGTTGATATTTTTGAGGCTGGAGAAGGTAACGTTGAATTTGTTAAACTGCTGGACACCTAAAAGAATTAGTTAATTGGGTTGAGATGTAACAACTAGATCACAATTTTAGCATGCTATTTGCACGTCTGTAAGCGTCTAGACAAACGACGCATTCACATCCAGGTTAATATTATTAGAATACAGATATTTTTTCGTAAAGCACAAAAAAGGACTGAATTAGACCGTGTAATAGACTGTTCCAGTTTTTTAGGTGCAGACAGTTTTATTACCTAGCATTCACTAAGGAATTAAAGGCTTTAATCATAGAAAAATAGAACCACGTATTGTGTATTTAATCTGAGCAATGGCGGGTACTGTTCATCTTTTCTATATACAAACATCAATTTCAAAAAATGTTAGCGGTTATTTGTTTTAAATTAGACTATATTAGATTTTACCATTATGGTTAGAATGTATAGAATATTTTAAGGTGAAATGCCACCAAATCGACTAAATGTCTAATCGAATGACCGCTTTTATAAAGTAAGTTATAGAGGATTTATTAAAGCTATTGAATTTTGTGATTATTTGCACTTGCTAAAATTAGTTATTAAATTGGCATTTATTCGCAGGTCTCTCACTATTGAAAACACGTTAATATATTTCGATGTGATTGGTAAAATAAAGGTAATATGCATTATAAAACCACAAAAATTGATGTTCAATAATTTCATCAATATTTCTCACTTAGCTAACAGTACGTAGACACAAATCTATTCGAAAATGGATAAAATGCCTAGGTCTGTGAGCCAAAGAAGCTCAGAAATTCATTTCCTATTCACGATACTCATAACACAAAGGAATTTTTCACCACTTTGGAGGGCATATTTCAAGCTCTAAAATATTAGATATCTGCATTTCAGTTCTAGTTTTTCATTATATTTATGTGGAATAGGTATGAAAATTATGTCATTTACGAAATAAAAGTCAAACGTAAGCACACTTGAAAATATATAGTAAACTTAAAAGAAAATGGTGATATATGTTTAAAATGAATGAAAGATTGGAAATTGTTAACGAATATTCTGGTGGGCAAAGAGCGTTATATAATTACACCCCATTAGTTGGCCCAAATCTAATATTTATTTCCTATTTGCGCAAATCTTATTTAAAATTTAAACATTTAGTATCTCCTATGAATGCTCTATTTGTTGAAACGTTGATAATCCTTAATAAGGTTTGTTGAGAAGTGGCCCTTGCGATGCCTCTTTCCGCGGCTCAAACTGAGAGCAGGGCATCGCCATTACCCTATTTATTTAATTTTATGAAATTCTATTTTCCATAAAAAAGGTTGTAAATTATGTAACTTGAAAAGCACCTTAAAGAATTTACAAAATTATTAAACATGAATTAGAAACACAGAAAA
>JAUOZQ010000227.1:0-70835 GCA_030710315.1 Anomotaenia brevis
GTGGCATCGAGCCTCAACCTTATTTATCTCATACTGTTGTTAAACGGAGAAAGTTGGGATTATGTCAAAATAATCTCTGATTGAGAACTCATGGCAGTCATGAGTTGCATAAGTTGCATTTTGTAAGACTGTTTCTGAAAACCCGGTTTATCTCAGCTGGATATCGGTTTCCAAAGTGGAGGACGATCAATAACAATGCAGGAGGGATGTGATTATAGATAGCTAAAAAGAGAGTCCGAAATATAATTTACATGAGATTTATGACTGTTTGCTACAATAGGTGGAGTCTTTATTGCATTCGTAATTGACAACACATGAGAGCCTACTTACATGACAATGCTACCGAAACAGAAAACACCAGTCCAAAATAAAATAATGACCCTGCAATAATATACCCACAGTGCATAGTAAATTGTTCGATATTTCATCTTATTATCAGAACCATTGAACTATTTTCTGGTTAAAAAATGTTCAAATTGCGTGAAAGATCAGAAAACGAATTACTGCTTAAGTCGAAATATTTAGTAAAACATTTTGGAAATCTCTGATTTTCATTGTAGCGCTGAAATTTATAGTCTAATCAATTTTTCGATAAAAATCGTCTTAGCCATTACAACTCAGGAATTTAGGTCTTCAAAAGCTTATCAAGTTGCAAACTGTTTAAAATAAAAAAAACTAAGAAAAGGGGAATTGTTATAAGCTGTTTTCTAAATGAATTTACCCGGACTATATATGATTTAATGCTCGAACTGCAAAATTCATTCGCCATTATAAGACTACTTGTTCTTTTACTCTATTTGCAATTTGTAAAACTATTTCTAGAGGTTATATGAAACAAGGAGGCTGAATCAAAATCCATAAGCCTTTAAAATCAACGACATAAAACAAATTTATTTAAAGAAAAAGTGATTTCACTCTGTGTTTTTATGACAATAAACGGGGGCATTACTCAAATATTAGTGGTTAATGTGGTTCAACGGAAAGGATCATCTGGGAGCACGCCATAATGATGGAACCGAAATTATAATAAGTTTGCCTAATTGAATATCAAAAAAAATTACGTTTAACTGCTGGTTTTAAATTAAAGGCACTGACCAGGACAGACGTAGTTGAAGTTTTAACTTAATTCAAAAGGCATAAGCATGATTTGTTTAAAACTGTCATCATAAGGAAGAATTTTGGTTTTAATTTTCCAGAAAATGGTATTAAAATGTTCTTCTGCCCATGTTCAGACCTATTTGATGTCCTTAATTATTCTGTCTTTGTAAAATAATGGAATAAGAAAATAGAACTTTCATGAAATAGCAAAGCTGAATGCTGAAAATCATGCACAATAAAAATGAAAATAAAAATGCCAAAAAACACCTAGATCTTACATTTTCTCCGTCGTCGACAAAAAGATGAATATTTTTAATTTACCAGTACATTAAATATTTCGTGATAGCTCATGTTATTAATGTACTTTAGGATCGGGGTTTCCAAGAAATGGCGCTTCGAGATATTTAAAAATCAATTTGTATTGAGACAAATGCCGAGTATAAGACGTGTATATAAAGAAGTCATCATATATGAATGCAAGATGCTTGCCAATTTTTGATCACTTGATGAAAGATTCAGTTGCTGTGGCTGAAAAAATCGTCCACATTTTAGGCATTGACCATTTTCTCATCTTCCATCATAAAAATCGGTTTTTTATTCAACGTCACTTCTAAATGTTATGACGCGATTAAGAATATTTTGATGTTGTAACAAACGATTCTGTGGTTATAGCTGGAACGAAGAAAAAATCATTACTTTAAAGGATGTAATATTTGCTTATTTACGGCAACAAATATTATTTAAATTAAAAAAAGTATTTGTGCAATGCTGTTTTATTTGAAAAGATCGAGTTCTCACGTTTTTTTGTGAAGAAAATTACAATTTTAATAATTTAACTCGAATTCCCAGTCATTTTAATATCAGGAATTTCATTGCTTAACAGTACTTACTATCGCAGATATAGTTATCGGTTGGTAATTCTATAATGACAGCAAATGGCGAATTAACAATTTAACACGAATCGTGGATTGATAAATGCAGGTGCCAATAGTTGTGCAGTAGAAGTCAAGGTTTACTTCAAAGTCATTGGGGAAAAGGTCCTAGTCTGTCGTGTCGACTCAACTTTAATATTCGACGGTGAGAGTATACCTGTATTTGTGTTTTTATGTTTCGTGAAATTTCCACATTGACCATCTCTGACGGTTAAGTTAGTCCAGCCGTAAAACAGGAGGCCATTCCGTTTAAGATACACCTTAATCAAGCAAATAACGATTTATATGTTCCATTTCTTCATGATTTATCAGCTAATAATTTTGTCTTCACAATTTCTCGATATGGATTGCCTTTTAAGGCGAATGTTAAGTTTTCTAAAAATCTTTGAAAGCGGCAAGTTCGACTGTAGGCAAAGTGCAAAAAAAGTATCCTACTTGTAACTGCTTTAGGAAACTGTTGGTTGATGTGTATAATCGGCTTTAAATGAAGAGCCTTAATAAGGTTATCGAAGTGTAGGCGTCTATTAGCTTAGAATGCGAAATTATGTGTTTTATTTAAAGAGAAAGATTAGCCTAAATAATAGGAAAACAGTTGGCAGTTAAATATACCATCAGTGCTATCAGCACAGCCTTCAGTCCGGTCGCATTGGTACTTCATTGCTCCTTCTTCTTCCTCTTCCAAATACCCCATTTGCAAATTAAAATTCATTAACAACCTATATTCAACATGATTTTGATAAATTTAATGATATAAAATAAATTTAATGCCCAATATGGACAAAAACGCTACCAATGAGGTTTCTTTAACACCTTTTATACCCAAATACATTGTAACTAAAGTCTCTGAATGATAAAATATATAAAAATTATGCATATCTTTAAAATATCGTGCATAGACCATAGACCATGTGCTATCAGAGGTTAAACGACTGCTGGCGAGAAAAAATTAAGGAAAATTGTGTTATTTAATACGTTAATGATAAGACATTAGGTATGATCATGTATACCGATGGTTGACAATCGATTTAGCATTGAATGATGTATGAGGTAGTAGTCGTTTAATCGCCAAAGCCAACGTTATCAGTCATGGATGAATGAAAAGGCAACTTCAATTTAACGACGAATTTAATTCATATTATTGGTAATCCTATGAATATTTTCATTACGTATTAAGAACATTACGTTCTTGCTACATAATATCATCTGCATTTGTAAGCGAAAAATTGGAAAGTATGGTTTTTTTCGATTGATATAAATATTTTGGATTGTCATGATTTTTTACAGCACTACCTATTAAGCTATCGACATATCGTTATATCCCAAAAAGCTTTTTTAATTAGAAATCTGACTGCTAAGGAAAAATCTTTGGCAAAAAACTAATTGTTAGTGGGTTTTAATGATTTCAGATTATTTGAAGTAGACTGATCCCAGCAAAGTTGGTTGATATTCACTGATCCTGCTTCAGGTCAATTTAAATAAAATAATGAAGAATCCAGAAAAGTGGAAAACACGCTTTTTCTTGCAGTAAGTAAAACTGGTACATTTTCCAGGAATATTCAGCAAAATAACGGAAGTAAACGAAAAGGTGGTGATTTTTGAATGTTAAATTAAAATTGTGCGGTTTCACTAATTTAACAGCTAACAGTTTGGCAAAAATGCTGCTTCAAGATTTACTTTAAATAATTTTTATCTATTTTTTTGCAAATGAAAGGATAGTTTTAAATCAAAATGTATATAAAAGACAACCAATAACAAATTAGCTAGAAAATTCTAATAAAAAGGTTACAAACTTATTTTGTTAAAACATGCCTAATACTCATAAGCTTAGTGTGCTAAAGGTTCATCTCCAGCTGACACACAGTCACATGCGATAGGCTGACGTGCTGGATAGCAGATGACATACATCAGTCATTGCGCAACTGCATACGTGTGCTTGAGGATTTTTCCGACTTATATGCCATATATGAATTCCAGTATTGGTTGATTCCGTATGTATCTCTTCTAGTATTGTTGCCGTATTTTGAAAGTTTCCTTATTATTTTTTTGTTTTTTTCTTTTCGAAGCTTACCATATTTCATGTTGGCGCATTCAGAATTATGTAGACTTCAGCATTAAATAACTTTAAGAATGGAGGAAATTGATCTGTTTTCAGTTGAATAATTTAGGACAAGACCACAGTATACTTATTTCCAACATTTGCTGTTGTCGTCAAGAGTCAAACGTTAAATCGTCTACGATGTTTATTCAAGCACTAATGCAGTCCCAAGAATCACTGCTGCCTAATCCTCAGAGAGTTAAATACACTAATTTGAAGTAACGTAACTAACAACTCTAGTCTCCATAGCCCATTTAAAAGTAGATTACGCAATTCAACGCCTCAGTTTCGAAACATTTCACTTGCCACCGAGTTTCTACATTGAAAAAATCATACCTGAAAGGTAAGGTGGATGAACTGAAAAGTAAAGCGATAAACCCCACCTCAGGAATTTCCTTGGTCCCTTGGTTTATGCTTTGGAGCTACAGCCACCATTCAGAATTCAAAAATGAACCCTTAATTAGGCTTCTTCTTGAAAAAAATGGATTAATCAAAATCAAAATCAAATTGACGAATACAGTTGATTTTAGCAACACAATATCCTGAAATATAACGATTTAAGACAGATGCGGAGAGCGAATTTCACCAAACATATAATGTGTAAGTCTTTCGTCAACGGTAGTGAGAATGGCAATTTTTGTTAGATCAATAGATTTTCGTTGTAAATCGAATAAGTTTCATTCTTCAAAAACATTCCTACCATGATCAATGACACTGCTGTGATTTGGCAGCTGGTAGGCTGTTGTGAATATTTCCATGAGTCGAGGAAGCTAGATGTTGGTTAATCTTTGTAGAGAAAATCACATAGGACTAGCTGACGATCCCCCAGATCAAGCGGTAGGGGTTACCTCCGATCACCAATTTGTAACACACTGGTTATTCACAGATCATTTCGAACACGGATCAAAAACAACTGTGAGGGAGAAGGGAATACTCTTCTAAGAGTAGGATGGGAGAACTAAGCATGTAGCTCAGACTGGAATTTGGAAGAGGTGGAATTCCATTAATTTAGCTGAAATGAGAATCAGGACTTAACCAGGCCAGGACCATCATTTTTTTCCTTTTTTAGATAATATACTTATTTTGGATAGTCGGTGGTAAGAGGTTGAAGATTGTAGATGCAACTGCGACTTAAAAAATAATCTCATTTCATTCACATTTCTTTTGCGTTTTATTTAGGAAAACTCTATCCTTCAATTGGCATTGTAGTAGCAGTCGCTACTAGTAAACTGTAGATCAAATTTTGTGATATTAAACTAGTGTCTAACAAATATATTCTGCCTGAGCTCATTTGAAAATAAGGTAATCTATTTCGTGTGTCAAAGTAATGGAATCCTTTTCGGTTCTGTAAAGACTAAACCAGCTGGCTTCTTCATATCAAACGTAAGAGGTAGTGGAGACTTAAATAGTGTCTTATGCATGATATTATTGATTTTTATATTTCGAGGTTGAGGATTCGAGTAAATGCTGATGGTGGATTAGAATTAAGGGTATTTTTTGTTTGAATGCTTATTATTTTTGTGTTTTAAAGGACTTGAGGTAAATTAGCCCAGGCTTATGGGTTCTTCACTCCTTATTATATATTGCATGACTAGTTACCCAGAAGAAAAATCAAGCTGCAGAACTGGAAGTTCAATCAAAAACATTTATGGATACAGAGGTTGGTCAAAATAGTAAAAGCACTTAAAACATTGGCATCACAAACTTTGAACATTTTATTGTTCATGCAATATTAAATATAAAATATATATAATATTATATTATATATTACATATTGTATATTATGTATATACCATATTATATAATAATATAATATATATAAAGTACATAATATAATATAAAATAATATAAAATGAAATTTTATTGATACTTAAAATTGGTTTTAACCTCACAAGCATGCTAGACCTCTCGAACCTTCAAAGGTGACATACTGTTGGTGTTTATATTAGAGGCGCTAGTGTGAACGCTAGTGGATAGCGATTCAAAAGATTCTACCTCAAAATTAATGACTGTTGTCTTTTAAAGAGAAGACAAACGTCCTCAACTAAGCACATTTATGGCCGAAAGTTGAAATTACCTGATAGAGAATGTTGGAGAGGATTTCAAGACCGCAGCTCCTAAAGTCGCTGCAGAACTCCTCAGTAAACATCTACAGAACCCAGTTTCCACGTAGCAAATCTGCTCGTAGGGAGCTGTACACGGGAGCTGGATTCTATGGAAGAGCTGCAGTGAGAAAAACTCTACTCTCAAGGTGAATTTGTTCAAAGCGTTTAGAGTGGAAGAGTAGAAACCTCCAAAATTGGCCTCATCAAGCCACCACAATCTCTACGCCACCTCGAACTCATTATTGTGTCTTTTTTATGGTCGATTTTAGAAATTCAACTAGGAAATCAATTACCGTCATAGCCTCTAATAAAACTTGAGTGTTTAACTAAAAAGAAACTAAAATTAATTTAGAAATATATCTCAGATTGCATGAATTAATAACTGGCGAATAAGGGTGCAATATCCGCATCATCGTAAATATATTTTGTTGAGTTTTTGCAGGTGTTTCCAATATTTTGTCCAACCACATTATATATAGAACCTTACTAAAATCAATAAATAGCGTTTCTTTGGCATGCTTTTAGCCAATAATAAAAATGATAATTGGTAGAGTACTTGTTCAGACGATATATGGAGTTGTAGTGGTTTGTGTCTACTACAATAATCTCCAGCCCAAGAGAGACAGAACCGCGTTATCTCGTAGCGTACGAGGTGTATTTTAGCACGCCGGTTGTGTCTTATTAAGGCTACAACTTATTTCGGCTAAGGAAAACTCGTCGTTGATTGGTAGGGTGAATCCTTGAGTTGTTCCTATTGGGTAGCCTTAATTGCGTTGAGAGACGTGCGTGGGCTGTTGCTATTGGACGGCGTAAATCAGGTTAATAGGCACGCTACAGTGTAAAAGTGTTACGTAAATTATCTCCTTTATTTTGATACGACGCCTTTTCTTATTACAGCTCTTTTTTTCAATATTAAGAATTTTAGAGCAGTCGCCTACAAAGGAATGACTCTTGACAAACGCAATGTGAAAGTGATCTTGGCGAGTCCCGAAACGATAAATGTCAAAACTGTCACTGTATTTTATGAGTGTAGGTTGAATTTAAAATCACATAATAGGAAAAGTCCCTCTTAATTTATCGAAGCTATTATTGACATATATTTGTGTCAAACTATGTCAGAGGACCAAAAGAATGCTGTCATTTTACTCTACATTTATGGCATAATATATTGATTTTTATTTAACTTTTATTCGGAGCTTGATGGTCTATTATATGCAAAGGTAATATATTAAGTAAAGGCAATTTAAGATACCGTTAATCTTAATTAAACTGTAAGGGTTGTGCGGAACACTCTGACGTACATCATCAAAGACAGATTTGAATTAGTGACGCATTCGATAGGGGTGGGTAGGCACTTACACAGCTTTAATATTAAATAACAAAGTGAGGTTTGCACAATAAAAGAAAGAAAAATTGAGAAGATTATTCTACTAAGCATGGACCCACAAATTGTGCTGAAAACCGAATTCTACGTTTTTATATTTATTGTTCCATTTATCACTTAATGCCAGATGCAAATCTTAAAATATTTGCATTAATCAATGGGGAAGACGTTATGAGCGAAAATCGTTCCTTTTTTCTAATAATGCGCATTCAATATTGTTGAATTAGGAATGGTGTCAGTAGCTCCATCTCAAGTTGGTTTTTGATTGTCCGGAAAGAAACCTAGATGCTAACAGTTTTACTTTCCAATAATACTTAGCAATATAATTGAATCAGTATTATATGGCGAATACAAGTTCTCATCCTTGAACAATAAATACCATTTCGGGTCTCCATATAAGATGCATGCTTTAAATAGCAAATGTAAAAAATATGTCTAAATTCGTATTCAGAATATTAAATTCGAAACATTACGAAAGATCACTATCAATTAGATATATACTAGCTATATTTTACAAAGATTTAAAACGTAAGTGAACTATTAAATACGGCAAATCAGATTTTATGCGATACTAATACTTAGAATTGCTTTGAGGGTCGTCGAATAAAACTGTGATGTGCGCAATTTTGAATTCAATTTTTTTTGATAAATTACAAATTTAAGGAAAGTTGATGTAATCAGCATTCTATCAAATATACGAATTAATGGAAATGCGAATTAATTTAAGAATTTAAGAATATCGCAATGTTACTTTCACCCTATGTATCTGAAAGAATATATAATTAATAATGTGCCTGTTCATGCTCAATAAAATTCAGGGCATCTGACTTACCCTATAATATTTTGCAAAATAGCCATAACATAAAACTCTGAGACACCATCTTATCGCTTAAAACATTCCCTTTCCTACTCGCCGATCTCACCTCGGTGCTTATGGCTGAAAGTGAGGTGAATTAAAATGACTGAGAGATGAGTGTACTAGGGATCTTTCAGAAAAAATGATTTTCCAGGATATTTATCGAATAAGCCTATGTTTGAAAATCCTTTTTTTCGAGAAATGGAAAATTTTGGAAATCAGAACACCCTACAAATGAAGTCGTTCTAGAAACTTTTGCGACATGGCAATGCTCCACACATTTCCTTTAATGCTCTGTTGTTCTTGTTTTAATGTCACTAGGTTCCCAGTATATCCGGAAGGAGGTGATTGATTACCTTAAACAAACAGGAAATATTTTGAAAATAGTGGGAGATTTTTCATCAAATTAAAAAAAACACTCCGTTTACGTTTTTTGTGGTTTTTCCGATAGAAATTTAACTAATCGAAGGCATTATTCAAGGGAAATGTTCCTCGAAAACTTTGGAGGTTTATATTTGTAAAACAACATATAAAGAGTTAGCACAAATCAAGTAGCGTCATAAACACAAGGCAACAATCACACAAACTGAAATATGCTTGCTACTCTAGGCTTTTGATAAGATTGCGATGAATATTAATAAAAATCACTAGATTGTGCAATTTTGCTGTAGGTAAAGGAGTAAAGGAAAATTATTATCATAATCAAATTAAAAATATCGCGTCCATTCTAGCTGTTGGAGTTCCAAAAAGCTACACCTACACTGCACTACGACTAAACGTTCTTTTGAAAATCTTGACTGCAGAAAATTCGTAAATCAATTTGCTTCCTATTGCTGAAATTCTGGTATAGTAAAAAGAAAGACTATCATGAAGCAATAACAAAACAGGTCCTTCTTCGATAATTGTAATGAAGAGTTTCTAAACAGGCTTGGAATGGATTGGTTAATTCCGTCTTTATGTATCTCTCTCTAATCCCACTAGGATAATTTAAACTCACTGTCGATAGAAGGGTGCGCTAGTGTCCTACAAGACCAGATTTTAACACTATTAAGATTAGATACACACTCCTCCTAATCTCTACGCTGTGCTTTAGCGTATACCCCTTCCTCGATTTTGCTCCGACTTCACTCGAAATCTTCACAGGAGTCATTTGTGGATGTCCATCATTTATGAGACAACAAGAAAATAGGATTTTCGCCACCAGCTTTAGGCAAAGCGTTTCCTATGCGTAAGTACGGCAAATTACTTTGTTTTTCTTAGGCTCATGGCTTAAGCATATCTTTAATGGATCTCCTAGTTGGGGTTTTTATTTCTGAACTGGACAGGCTTTGTTTTCGTCTCTTTTCTGTCGTCATTTTCTGAGCTAGCACTTAGTAATAAATAATTGCAATGCAGTTACTGGCATTAAAACCTTCTTTTAACTAATTATTGCTTAGACGCTTATATATATCTAGATAAGCTATATTTCCATTATGTAAGTCACTCCAAGGTTACAATTTCTACAAATCAGCGATACCAGTCTCCAAACAGGTGACCTCAAGCACTTCGCAATCCTTCCAGCCCACCCATCTGTGGGAATTCTGCAGTTCTTAAAGAGGAAATATCATTTTTTAAATTTTCTACTAAATGTTAAATATTTAAGGTTGAAATTTTTTCATTTTTTCACAAAATCTGTTTAAAAAATATTAACAGAAATGCATAACTTCCAGAATTAAAGTGTGCTTTAGAACATATGTGGCTTCATCCAAAAGAATACCTTTAGAATTTTTAAATATCAGTTGTCAATAAACGATCACATCGAATAAATTGGTTTCCGAATATCCAATTATTATAAGTGTTAAATAATGACCTTGGTCGTCCTTAGCTTAAACTTTAAAAGTACTTTACATACGAAAATTACTAGGCTTTTTTGACAGAATTTCGCGCTTTCAACATTATTCATAAATTTTTAGAAACTTCAGTCCTTTAGACAGCTTTGTCCATAACTCTGAATTATCACAGTGGTTCAGAGTGTAGCCCGCAGCCCTCATTTTCCTGATATGAGGGAGATGGAATTTGAAAAAAACGAATTTGCTGTTTTGGATTAGGACATTGATCCACCACGACTTGTTTGTCACAGAAAGGAACGGTTGCATACCACCAGGGGTAAATTTGGTTATTCTCTGCTGCTGATTTCCAATTTTTTATCATACTTAAATTCATTTCTCAGTGATAAAAAAGAACTTTCAGAAACGTAAATAAGCATATTTTGGGGATGGATCATAATGTAGTGAGTGCTTCACATACAATGATTTTTGAATGGTTATAAAATATGCTACGCTTATGCAAATCCTTTCTGAATTAATTTGACACCAGATGCATCTCATGTTACTCAAAATCATTGTGTTGAACTAAAATGTTTATTAATTGTTTGATTTCACACTATTCGTTTCTGAGCCTAAAAGCTTATAAATAGGTGGAAAATCTCGAAGAATGACGAACATGTCATTTTTGGTTCTCTCATTAATCTACGGATATTTAAACGATTGAATAGTAAAACAATTCAGCCTTTTATTTTGTTACATTTGTGTGTGCATACAATATAATTTGTAATATATATTAGCTTCTGCCTTTTAGGAAGCACATTTTTAGTTATAACATAATATCTTCGCAAGAATGAGCCCCAGATTTGTGAAAATATTTTCTTGATGTGCTAATTTAAATAGAGTTGAGATCAAATAGACTCGCGTATTAAAAGCTAATTGAAATTAAAACTAGATCCTTTTCGCATTTTTGAATGATACAGATATAAATGAAAGCATCAGAAGTATATTTGTTACCGCGAAAACTTTGGACTATTTCTACCAAACTGGGGTTCTAATCTAAGAAAAGGGAGCAGTGAAGTCACAAAACTTAAATGTCGACATTAAAAAAACACCCTTGTATTGCACCGTTCAACATAGCATATTCTCTTTCCCACTCATATCTTGCTAGCTTGTGAAAGCATCGTCTTAACGTAAATCGCCGAAGGAAGGAAAAATTGAACTTTTTGACCGTCCGGTTGATCGCAGAGACTTTGAAATGCTTGCGGTCTGCTTGTGAACAACTGCAATTCGCATTAGGATTTGAGTCTCTGCCCGAGGATAAAAAGAGATTTCCTGTTGAGGAAAAAACCGGTTTTCGCTGACTCGCAGCTTTTTAGAATAAAGTTTATTTTAAAATTCACCTCCTACCTAAGAATGGCCCAGACACAGAAACAAAATTGTTTAGCGATTCAGTCAATGCCATATTTTTAGAAACACACCAGATTCAATGAGTACAAAACATTGCGTAATCTGTAATGTTTGAAATGTGCTTAAACGACTGGAAAAGATCATTAAAAATCTAGTGAACTCGTTGAGTACAGCTCTGGTGGAACCTAAAATCTGCAATAAGTTGACGAGACGAGTTTCAAATTGTCCCTTCTGTCAGCAGAAGCAATCTTCACCTCAATATGACATGGAATTGCAAATGATTTTAAATAATTTCACCGCTATCTTTTCTTTCTCTAAAATACCCAATTGCTCACATATCTACTCGTTCGCTAGTTTCAGGACTATTCGCAGCCATTCAATTCATTCATTCTATTCATTCAAATAAATAACCAATTTAGTTTTATTTTTCCTATCAAAATACTACCTTGGATTTTCAACGTGGGTACAAGAATAGAAAAGAGAACCCATTTTAAAGAGCTTGATTAAAACGCATCATCTACAGTCTTTGGGTCTGAAAAATATATTCGAATTCAACATTTTGAGCATAGCAATTTTGTCATCGATGGTTATTTAAATTATTCCGCTAATTATGAGGATCTGCTCGCAACAATTTTTTCTTCAGTCATTTATTTACAAGAATTAACCTTACTGAGTTTCTTCGTTTACGGTTGCATCTTATGCACTTTGAAGTTCTCTGTATTCCACTATGATTTTGTTGCTCAATCACTCAATTCACACCATCTCCTTATTCTTGTTGGAGTATTGAGACCTTAAATTAGATGTAAATTCTCCAAATTCGGTGAAATCATTTGAATTTTCGACTACCATTTTTAGAGAAATTTCTAAAATTTATTTACCATCTATTGAGTTCCAAATGTCCATTAATTAAATTTTATATAAATTAAATATTACTTGCATATTCATGTATAGGGAAAATACATAATCAAACCTATTAAAATTCAAATGTTTTTCTTTAAACATTTCAATGACATTTGATTGTAAATCAAATATCTTGATCTCCAAATAGTACTCTCATTTTTGTTTGAATAGTTGAATTATTTTCTTTTCGTATTCAAAATCGAGTGCTCTGACAGGATTCAATTGCCATCTTGTTTTTCAACCACATTAAGTATTTTTCAGTGTTTCAATCTATAAAATTTTAGAATGCCAAATTATCATAAGTAATTAAGGACAAAAAATTCAGGGAAAAATTCAACATGAAAAATTCCATTTTAAAGGAAACCACTGTGTTGGCTTACTCCTACTTGACGTAGAGATTTTTCCTTTGGATAAGTTCGGCTTCAAACTTACGGTTCTTCTTATAAATCAAACAAATCTAAGGGAGCCTTTTTAATGCCTATGAATATTTTGACAACGGAGGCTCTTTGCAAGCTTGATCGTTTGAAAAATTAAATGACATTTTTGTGTAGCTGTAAAATTGTAGGGTTTCAGCGTAAGCGGAATTCATATATTTATAACAATGCTATTTTAAAATGAGTCTTCTTTAAATTAATAAATATTTTGCAAATTTACTAGGACAAAAATAATAAAAACTATTTTCATTGAACTTAACAGATTTATCTGATAATGCCGATTGAAGGATTACGCCTAGGATTTGTATTAAAACTTGCAAGATTATTTTGCTTTGCAGTGAACATAATTATTTCAGTGATTAGCCAATTATATCAGAGAAAATAAAAAAGGAAGTTATTTGAATTTGGGCAATTTGAGGCATATTAAAACCCATAATTTGAGATGTTAAAAAATTAATTATAGAAGCGACAATTGGAAGACAATGAATTTTGGAAAAAATTTAAGAACTTATAATTAAATAAATTTATGTAGGGCTGAGGGTGAAAAAGTCCTAGAATATTTTTGCTAATTAAAATGTGCATAATTATTATTACTCACTCATCTCCATTTCAACTAATTTCAGCAAACTGCTGATTTTTAATCCGTATGCTTCAAATATGGTAATAATAACATTAAATCTAAAATATCAACAACTTTATGTCAAAATGGTTGAGATAGCGACTTCAAAACCTAAGTTCTTATGAAAGGTACTTTTCAATTCACTGCTTTTCTTGAGTAGGAATGTATCAAAAAACACACTGGATATAATTATCTCTCCAGATTTCGGCATGTTTATTATTATAAAAGCTAACCATTATTGATAGATATCACCAACCAATGCAATTTAAATTTTTCTGCTTCAGGCAGTTCGGAATTACGACCAGTACTTTATCGCAAACACTTTATAAAATTTAACGACAGCAAGTTGATCTCTGGATGTTTTTAAATGTTCTGAAAGTTAAGAGCTCAATATTTGCTGCCTACTAGGAAGTTATTCACGAAAATGAGGAGTAAATATTATCCTCATTTATGCAAAGAAATATATTTATATAATTATTATAAATAAATATAATTAAATGAATACATAGAAATGCGTTATAGAAATATTTTTACAGTTCAATTAATTGAATCTTTTTGCTCATTTTGGGCACTTTTTCGTTTGATTATCGCATGTTCATATTCCAGAGAATTTTAACAAATTTCAGCTATGAAGCATACGCATTGTAATTGAGCAATTTCACACTCTGTATCTCATAAATAGTCATGGTTATTATATACCGTTTAAATCATATCCATTTTTAATTTATACAAAGCCCTTTACTATATTTTGAAGTCATAACAGTTGTCTTGCAAAAAGTGCCCATTTTAAAAGGCTTGCATATTCTGTGGCCACATTTTGATTTAATTAACCATTTTTTATTCGAAAATGGGACCGTCGTTACTTCATCTCATTTTAAGAGTGAATAGACTCTAGATAGATAAATCAATTTGTTATAATTCCGAATTAAAGCCATTATACCAACAAAACCTTCTAGATTGAATACAAATGCCTTAAATCAATAAATAAACAAATATACTCACACACTCAATAGCAACTGAATCGCATCAACCGCAAAGAGCCGCATCAACAGGCCATCAGGCACTTCTGACATTGGAAGGATAATGTTATGAGTGGGCAGCTGCATGCCACAGTGTATCAGTGTCCCCTAGGAGTGGTGATGGTGGTGGTACTCTCCTTTATTGTACCAGAGCTCGTACAGTATTCACATGGTATGAGGGCAAGGAACTCAAACTGGAACACACGAGTGAATGCATCTGCACTTCGAATTCATATTGCAGAACTAGTTTTGTGGTAGACTTGGTGAGGTTATCGCTGATTCGAGCAAAATTGCTTATTATCGTTCTGTTTGATGACACCTTGAGTTCTGCAATGTTTGAGAGGCATAAACGCAAAAATGTGTCGATGTAACACACTTTTCAGCACCTTACCTTAACGAATGCTCTTGCTAAGGCACGTGACACACGGTAACCAATCGGAAATAAGAACGGTTAGCCCGTTGTGGAATTTTATCATGCAGAAATCGGTAAAAGAATGTAGCGTGTATTACCCTAAAATAGGACACACAAATTAAGTTAAGTAGATTGTAAAAGAAAACGCAGTGATGCTATTTCTGGATACTAAATAGCGAGGGATGTTTTTCAGTAAAATGGAAGAGAAAATCTTTGGCACGGGATTGGAATCGTTCTCATCTTAATTAGTTAGTCTGTGTGAGACTCATCGTGCATGCGTACCTATGTCCCAGACTACCTGATGAAGGCCTTGGCATTGAAATGTATGGGAATGTATCGTTTCACCAGAAATATGGGAAGAGTGAAGCTTTTGCAGTCCTCCAGCGGACTGGCTACTCACATTTAGTGAAAGGGAGGGATTTTGTGGTGATAGACTGAAAGAGTTGATTAATGAGAACTCATTACAATGAAGAGCAATACCTGACCCGTTGGATTCGCTTAGTTCGAGTAGCAATTTCAAGATGGGTTTAAGTGTTTACCTTATGGCCACAGTGGGGGGATAATGGTGTGGTGGTTCAGTCAGAAAGTGGAGGTGTATTGATATTCACTTCGAGTATTCTTGACGAACGGAAGAAGGGCTCCCAATATTCACTTTAGTCAAGGATATTCTAGGATCTCCAATTGAATACCTGGTTCGAATGTTGAGGATGAAATGAAACCAGTTGCAATTTGTGTGTTTGAGTACCTCCCAGAGAGTGTCGGTGATGGCAAAGCGGGTGTCTGTCAAGTGCGCTCACGACCATCCAAATCTTGAAGCCACCATCTTTTGGCTCACAATTTCCATGTTTCTTCTCGTTGTCGTGCTGATAATTGTGATTCAGATTATCAACGCCTGCTGTTGCTGTGTGAGAAGCTACGTAAGTTTCACTTCTGCGTTAAAGCCTTAAATTTTATGCTTTCTTTCCGAATGTGATTATAGGATGGTTAACCCGACACACGACATCAGTGTTTTTGCAAATTTTTTGTTGGTGTGTAATGGATTGGCCTGATTAGGAAGAAAGAACGACTCAAGGCAAATGTTAACAATACCTGAATCTGTTACCGTTTTTGCTAATTTTTAGGGCATCACTGATAATGTGATTCCTTAAAATGGTAATTTCATTTCTGCTGTTGATACTAATAGAGTACTATGGATAATAACTCATTACGAAGACAAACCTTAAACATGGACATCAGGAAACTTTTATTTTACAACGCTTTGAGTTTTACAATTTGCTGCTTTCTTTTTCTTCTTCCGTAACAATGGGGTTTTTTACCAAACTATTGGCAAAAGTACCCTTAATCAGCTATTGTAGAGGATTGGCTGCACAGATTCTCTCCAAGACGGATCAACTAGCCCGTATAAAGTGATGATGGAGAAGTCGAGACGTGTAAACCCGATCGTCTATTAGAAAAGTGTGTTGAGATGAGGAACTCACTCAACCGGTTTTGTTTGAGATAAGAACAAATGGGCATGGCACGGGCTGTTAATGGCAACGGAGGAGTTGATTTACTTAGTAGGCAGGGCTGTGAGCCTGGGACGCTGTCCTTTATCCAGTCTGTCGCGTCTGCATTGCTGACGTCATGGGGGAGCCTGTTATGGGAATTGGGGCAGCGTCAAGCCACCGAACTAATGAAAACTAAACCATCAAAATGCATTGCCAATGGGTTTTTATTAATCCGTTCTGTTTTGTAAGTTGTAGTAAGTCATTCATGCATTGCATTAATTATAGATTTGATAACAACTACCAATGTTATACTGCCCTCTAAGTCTCATATCCATTTCAAATTGCTAATAAGAGAACGGTATTAGCAACAGGGTACGCAACAGTGTCCACCTCGAGTCATTTGTAGACAATGGCATAACCAGAGGTCGAAAGCTGACTAACCAATCGCTGAAATACTTTGTCAGTCAAACCGATGAAATTGGCAGCCTGTGAGTGGCTATTGAAAACAACACCTCCACCGCAATCTGGGTGATGCTTTGATGTGTTAGGTAAAGGGTTTACCATATATATTTCACCATTAATATAATCAATATCATTCACTGACTCACTGCGTTAATGCTCTTTTATGAATAAATTCTTAATGACGTGTAGAGAGAAATATCTGATAGTGCGTACCAGACAATGGAAGACATCTTGGCGTAATTGATGATCCGAGAGTGTCTCACGTTTGGTGAGGAGTCCCTTATGGAGATGGACAATGTAAATGTCTCTGGGGTTGCTATTTATGAAGTTACAGAGAAACTGAAATATGGTTTATACAAGCTTGAGCAGGAGCTAAACGCCACAAGACTGCAGTTCGCATATACTCTAAGTAAGCCGAGAATGTGAAGCCAACGATGAATGCAAGGACTTAAGAGTGAGTTAATAACTGAGGAGCAGTATTGATTTCGAAGACAAGTAATTCGATCAACTGACTTTTAGAATCAAATTGACTCAATATAGCCTCCAGTAACATCGAAAAATATTGACACCGTTTTAATGTGGAAGTTTATGGAGCAAATCACTGAAGTCATAACCAAACTAGTGGATCAAATTAATAAAGTGAACAACACCATAGTGAGTATTAAGAACTTAAAACAAAAGACGTTTTGTCTGGAATTGAAGACCAGGTCAATTTGCAAGCCGTCTTGAGCTATTTGACCAATTTAGAAGTAATGCAAGAGGAAATTTTGACAAAATACTGAGTAAAATGAATGGCACTATCAATGATGTTGAGAATCAACTCCCCAATAAGAGTCGGCTTCTGCGTCATTGAAGGCGTCTTTTTGCTTATGATGATCGTTGCAGCCCCCACCGCTATCTATCTTTTTCATGGTGCTATCAATAAGCGACTATTGGAAAACCCAGCCTTCGTAGGTTCGTTTCAATTGAAAGTACATTGATTTGTGGATTCTTCAGATTAAAGAGTAGATTTTTTTTCAAAGCAGACGCGTCGAACAGTAGGTAGGATGGAAATGTGTTCGGAATGGACTCCGTGTGTTGTTGCTCGATCCTCTTCATTCCGATTTTGCTAATTTTCTCTTAATTTTCTCTTCACGGGTCCCGAATGCGTTTCTACCCATCTACAAAATATTTTTCGAAGTCATCCCATGGTAACACTAACACGGACTGAAATTGAAACTTACAGAAAATTATTTTGGGTGATAATATATGCAATTGGCCTTTATTAAAATGTGCCTGAACCCAAAATCTGACAGGATCGATCTCGGATCTCAAAAGTGGGCTCAAAAATCATTGATGTCCAAGGAGTGTTATTGATAGACTACGACTGATCATTCAGAGCTCACTTCTTCCAACCAAATAATGTTTAACTGAAGACAAGGTTAATGGAGGATAGCAGAGGTTCATTGACTTGACTAAACCACAAAGAATGTTAGACTGGGTTGGTGTATAACTGTCACAGAGATGAGTCACCTTGTTTTCAACGCCAGGATTGAAGGTGATCAAATGTGCTTGGTACTTTCTGCTGAGGCATTGGACTCACCCAGACATTCTTTTATCGGTAAACAAATTGGCCAATTAGAAAAGGGCTAATGCACTCTCCAGTCCAGAGGGGGAAACTCATTCACAAGTCCCTGTACGAAGACGACGACAATCTCAGGTCACCGTAGTGTCACCACACCCTTTATTTCTATCCAACGCCAATTGGATAGGAGGGAGCGTCCTAGAGACTGGCGCGTCCCCTATTTTGACCAATAACGACGCGTCCAGTATTTATAACCAATGGCCCGTTGGCTGGCCACTGTTAAACTACTATGTTCTATCTGCAGATCGTCAGATTGGGACATTCCGAGAAAGTCAAATTCAACAAAGAGAACATATTCTGAGTATGTACATTTTATAGTAAGTAAAAATGGAATAGGTGGTGAAAATTCCTTGTCCATTGACTTTTAAAAGCACGCTCTTCTCTGACATTACCAAACCACGATTTATTTATTTATTCTGGTATATAATTATTGATGTCTTGAAAATGGCTTCGACAGTAAGGCTGCAAAAAAACATGCACAGGTGTGATGGAGAGAATAAAATTGCTCTGATGACTTGTCACACCCTTTTAACAAGAAACCAACTCGACAGAGCTTTACTAAGTCATGTTTAGACAGTAAGATGAGAACTTGGAACCCATTGGAGGGGACTTGAGATGACCTCAGAAGTCAATTGACACATTTTTGGTGCGATGAATTTGGCAACCTCATCGGGGAAATGCTGAAACTTCCTTCGATAAATCGATTTTGATATCGATATCGTCAAAGACCACCTCAATCTATCTACTCCCACCTTTACTAATAAATCAAATGAGGGCTCTATACATCGATTTTCGTCGCTTGCAAAGGAAGCGTAATAGGACTGTACATGTGAAAGAAATCGACTAATATTCTAAGATACGCTTGACCAATCTGTAGTTTTGAATTAGAATAATAGCGACAGTCGAGTTCATTTTAAATGACTGAATACCATTAAATTGCGATGAATCATTTTTGAGCAAAGCACTTGAATCTCAACAAATCCTGATATTCCCATGTACAAGTTAAAAATTTCACGTTAATCTTGTCGGGAACTGACATTGCATCTCAGAGAGAATCTTAGTGCGGTTTATCCATCTAGAAAGAGATTTTAGGTGTAGCCCTCCTGCTATCTTTTTCTGGGAAAGACACTTTTGACCATCCTTTGGTTTTGAATTAGAATAATGGTGTAGACTGTCATCTAACTGTCTACTGTCAGACTGAGCAACATCTCAACTGCACACAGATACTTAATGCACGCACCCAATAGCAACTCAATCGCACCAACGGCATAGAGCCGCATCAACAGGCCATCAAGCACTTCTGACATAAGGTAAGGATGATCGTATGAGTGGACAGGTGCATGCCTCAGTGTCCCAGTGTCCCCTAGGAGTGGTGGTGGTACTCTCCTATATTGTACAAGAGCTCGTTCAGTATGTGTACCGTATTTACATGGTATGGGGGCGAGGAACTCCAACTAGAACACATGAGGGCACAACCTCGAGAATGGCATTCTGTTAATCCAGGTTCCATCAGCCTATTCGATCTGTATGGGATAGAGGAGATGAGTGAGGCCCTTAGAGCTTAATTTTCAGCTCTCTACTCGCAAAAACGCCCATGTATTTTAATACATGTTGGAAATCTAATGAAGATGAAGGCAGGAATCAGCAATTGTAAATGACTTTCGGGCCAACTTTTACACTTTTCTTATTTTTCATAGATATGCGAAATTTGGTTTCTTGAAATAGTTACAACGATTCTCTTCCCACATTCACATGTTCACAAGGAGGACCACTACTTATCTATACTTCAAAAGCACACTAAATTGACAGGTCAACTAAAATCACATCGATCCAGGTATCTACAAGCATGTGTCAGGGACCTCAACACAAACAATTCTACAAATATTCCATGTGCATCATGGTACGTCAAATATTTAAACGGAAGAATGAAGTGGTTTACCAAACTGAAAGGTAATTTAGTTTAAGTCAGCAAATTTTATTTTTAGGTATTTCTATTCTGCTCTAAGAACCTTCTGAAAGAAGTGGTTATGAGCAGGTTATAAGAAGGTTTTCTGTAGAGGTGAGAAAGTATATTACGGATTTGAAGTCAATCGTGTGGTATTAGGAAATATACATTAAAACAAAGGTTAAATAAGTAGACTGTGTGATTGTAATCTGGTACGTGCTCCACTCGAAAGCCTTTCTATGTCATCTGATGCTCTTAAAATCCACCATATCCTTAAACTACCGAAATCCATGTTTTGATAGAACAACAATCTAAAAAAATGTGAACATCAGTGTTAGGAGATGGGACTTCGTTGTTTATCTCGACAAACATATCCTAATTTATTCATGTGCGGACTTGAATGCATTAAATGTGGCAAACTTTTTCCAGATTTCAAAGATTTTGTTTTTAGTCCAGCCGATAATCTAGCTGAGTTAACTTGCTCTCACATACCGAGGAAACGTACCCAAAACAGAAAATTGACAATTCCTCGGCCCTCATACGAAGCCGCGCAAGCTCTGTGAGCGACCAGCCAAGGCTTTCTTTCCACCAACAGGGGGTGGCTAATCTCCGCCATCGTCCAATTACCGTTCTCATTTGAGTCTTCTGTCCTCATAGCATACAAAAATGGAAGTGAGTATGGTCTCGAGGAGAACTGGAGTTGTGAGTGGTTGAATCTGAGCGGCCAATGCATCTGGAAACACGGGTCCTTCCACTACCGCTAACGTACTCTGAGGACAAGCTGAGATGCTCACGTTCCAACCCAGTACAAGTCCGTTTGTGCTTTCATTTATCAAATCAACCTGTGCTCTCCTTGATAGCTCCTAGAATCATAGAGGGGGATTATTAATGATGGGGCGATAAAGCAAGCTCCTGACGTTGACGTTCTTAACTAAATTGGCTTACATTTTCTCCTTCATTCATTCCAATGATCAGTGTTCTTGTACTAGTGCAATTTCAGTAGATTGTGAAAATATGATTGATTATGCAGTTATTTATGGTGAAGTTCATAAAAAGGCTTATGTTATTATTATCAAAGCCGACTATGTTGGTTTGAATTTCTCGAAACTGAACGACTGTGAAATCTTCACACTTCGATCCAGTAAAAAGCCAAAAGTCAACCAACTTCATAAATAGTTGTTTTAAGATGGCTCTAAAATCAGAGGCACCACTTTTTAGAGTTCAGCTTTTATTACCATTCGACATGCACGGATCTTTCTAATAATAGTCTCGAAATTCTTCAATTTCCTGAACTATTTGATTTTAAGCATATTTGATGTCATTAGAATAATCAAGCCGAACTTGTTGAATGGGTTATACCATTTTGAAGTATCTACCTATCTGTTATCAGCAGTTGCGAGCTTTTAACCTTAAATTCCAACATTGTGAATGAAAAAATATTTGAACTGTTTATGGACTTCGACAAAGATGTATTCATTTTGGAATTCCAAATTATTTTCGAAGAAAATCACCAAGTTCCTTAGCATATGTCTAGGAATGCATCGTTGCTTTCTATTAATTTATCTTTTGTGTTGGAGGCACCAATGCAACCGCAAAGTATACCACAATAACAAATTTCAGTTTATCTATGCTATCGACTTAGCCAGTTAGAGAGACAATGACAAATACGTTAGCGAAAGAGGTAACGCAAAATTTAACAATCAAATATTCTCAGATTGCCAGTAACCAAATCTCCCTACATTCAAATTCAATCAAATATTTCCTCAACCAATATACAACAACTTCAATTTCGTAAGGTTTATATACTTGCATCTTCATTGTTATCACCAAGATGGTGAGAGAGAGGGGGTAACTAATGAGGACAGAGAAAACAATATCCTTACGTACAGACATCTATGTGCTTGGCAATCGAGACGGAAGCTAGAAGACCAATCATGTTTAAAATGTATCAATTTTCATCTCAATCCGTTTCACACAATTTCTAGAGAGCTATGTAGGTACTCCGTACACCGCGTAGAGTGTAAAAACTGCTGAAATATTTCACCCTAATAGCGTTTTGGTTGAATTAAATTAGTAAAAAGTGATAAAGCAAATTAATAACGCAAAATCCTTGCACGAAAGAAGAGCAAACACTCGAATTAACGCACTAACAAATCATTTAAAGTAATTGCTGTGGAAGCAATTGTCAAATTTGCAATGAGTGTAAACCATTTTGCTTTGGAGATCTTCTAATTGCTCCAAAGAATCAGCAGAATCCTTGGTAAGTGCCAGATGTCTGAAAGATTTGAAACACTTCCATCTTCTCGATGTAGGCCCTGTTCTAAGACACCTTTTCAACTCGAGACCAGTAACATATATTGTCTTCAGAAATTTAGCGAGGTGCCACGAAGCTGGCATATAGATATCATATAAGTGCTATGATAGGCATATTGCAAAGAATCGTGTTCCCCAATGCCACGAAAATATTGTGGCCTAGGGTCCAGATTGGCTGCAGGATTTCGCAGCAGAAACTGCCGGACAATCATGAATGGATTGGTGGGTGACAGAGCACCCGTCCTGCAGTTTCTTTTCGAGAAAGGATTCCCATTTAACATCTCTGTTGGGCAAATTATCAATGCCATTTCTCTATTAAACGTTACTCAAGATAACTTTCTTGCATTTCTTGCTGATCGAAATGGAATTCTCGATGCCAGAGGCAAGGCTACATTTGCAGTAATGGTAAACTCCAAGTGGTAAAACAAATGCTTATCTTCGGTATTCATTGGCAAAGGTGATATGCAGCACAATGCTGCAGAAGAATACATGAGAATTCACAGTTTGTGGCTTTTGGGGAGTAAGATGACACCACGGGATTCTTTTCAGTCATCGGCTGCTTAAAGTCAGTGAATTTGGGCTTTCAGGAGCAAATTCAATTACCTCGCTAATCCTAAGACTTCTGCTCAAAAAAGAAAGAAGCAGAAACTATGAGGTCTTCTTAAGTTTAACTTTGTTTCATGACTTTTGATACTGCAAAGCTTTTGCCATTTGGTAGCCCTGCAATGTTGTGTCTGTCACCTAGTAAGTAGATTTGCTAGCAGGATAATCTGCCGTTGCATTCATTTTTCGGTTGTGGAATCTTAGTACGTAGGTAATTTATCATCCCTGACAAACACCTGAAACAGACAACTGAGTCTTTGTTTCGCTGTGTGCAAAGGGGGTGTGTGCTAACTTTCGTCGGCATCGCTTCATTTTTTATATTGACTTCTCCAATAACCGCTGCGGTGCCATTGGTTCATAGTTCACTGTTTTCTAGGACTTAATAAAGACTTCCTGAAGTAGTGCTTCTCTATTATGGATAAAATTGGCATTCCTCACAAAGGGAGTCGGCGCTATTACCCACGCAAGGGGCCGTACTTGCAACTGCCTCTGCTGCAGCTAACGAGTCATGGAAACCTGCAGCCATTCAACCTAATGTTGTGGTAAATGCGCTTAAATTCAAATTCTCATCACCAGCACATGTATTTTCGCCTCTTTTAATATCTATTGCTCTTTAAATTCTTCTCTAACAACGTTAGCGCTTGACTTCCTTCATCTTTCCTTTCGCCTATTTTATCTCCACCGTGCACAAAGAAAATGCGATTGCGATCGAGCACCCATCCATTGTGAGCATACCCCTATCACATTGAGTGGAATCTATGGCATCTTTTTTATAGCAGCCAAGGTCAGCGCTATTATGGCTGATGCATACATATTTACCAGCTACGGGAATGTGTTGTGGTAGTGAATGGGACATAACTTCAACCTCGGTTCCAAATCAGATAAGCGGGATAAATTATGCAGCAAATTGTTTCGAACCTGCTCAGATTTTCGATTGCCATGTTTGTCATGATAACTGCCTTTATTAATATCACCAACCACCCATAACATATGATCTACAAAATTGCACCTGTCAACTGAGATAACTCCACCGGTTGCCTATCTCGTAGATGGCATTAGTCGACTCACTTTAATGCTTGCCTGTCCGAATTAATTGAAAGGATAGGTTTATCGCTTTATCTTTACCAAAACCGATATTTGCATACTAAAGGTTTCAGAAATGTTGTTGGAATCCCTTGAGGCGAGGAAGTTACGTAGCGGAGCATCTAAGTGGATGTGATCGTAAATATTCACTTCAGAATTACCTATTTCTAGCAGGAAGGCTACAATTAGAATCCATTTGTAGATGGGTAAACCACACTAAGATTCTCTCTGAAAAAGCAACGTCAATTCCCTACAGGGTAAGATCAACGTGAACTTCTTAACTTGCACATGTGAATGTCAGGCTTTGTTGAGATTCAAGTGCTTTGCTCAAGAATGATTTATCACAATTTAATGGTATTCCATCATTCAAATTGAAATCAACTGTCGCTATTGGTCTAATTCAAAACTACAGTATGGTCAAAAATATCTTTCCCAGAATAAATAGTAGTTGACTTTTTTCGGATGTGCGCTCCTATTACGCCTCCTTTGCAAGAGACGAAAGTCAATGAATAGAGCCCTCATCTGATTTATTAGTAAAGGTGATAGTAATTAGATTGGGGTGGTCTTTGACGATATCGATATTGATTGATCGAAAGGATTTTCAGCATTTTCAAAATGAGGTTGCCAAATTAGTCACAAAAATGTGTCAACTAACTCCTGAGGTCATCTCAAGTCCCTTCCATTGGGTTCCAAGCTCTCATCTTACTTCTAAACATGACTTAGTAAAGCTCTGTCGAGTCCGTTTCTTGTCAAAAGGATATGACACGCCATCAGAGCAATTTCATTTTCTGGATCATAGCTGAGCCTGTTTTTTTGCAACCTTACTGCCAATGTTACTGTCGACACATCAAAAATTGTGCTATAATAAATGAATAAATAAAACTTGGTTTGGTGATGTCAGACAAGAGAGTGATTTTAAAAGTCAATGGAAAAGGAATTTTCACCACCTATTCCATTACACTGCATTACATTAGTATAAAATTTATATACCTAGAATATGTTCTCTTCGTTGAATTTGACATTCCCGAAATGTCCAAATCTGGCAGTTAGAACAAGGTAGTTTAACACTGGCCACCCAACGGACCATTGGTCAAAGTAGGGGGACGCGCCAGTCTCTAGGACGCTCCCTCCTATCCTATTGGCGTTGGATAGAAATAAAAGGTGTGGTGACACTACGATGACCTGAGATTGCCGTCGTCTTCGCACAGGGACTTGTGAATGAATCCCCCTCAGGACTGAACAGTGCATTAGCCCTATTCTAATTGGCCAATTTGTTTACCGACAAAAGGAGGTCTGGGTGAGTCCAACCTCTCAGCAGAAAGTACCAAGCACATGCTCACCTTGCAACCTGGCGTTGAAAAACATGGAGACTCTTCTCATCTCTATGACTCATCTCTGTCGACCAATCAGCCTCCTGAATATAGGTAACCTAGTTTGTACTGCTTATTGACTATGGCTATGACTATGGTGGTTGTTGTGAGGCGGTAATTAGATGACAGGCTGAGACGCACTCATGCCATCCCAGTCTAACCTTCATTGTGGTTTGGTCTACTCAATTAACATCTGCTTTCCCCATTAGCCTTGTGTTCAGTTAAACATTACTTGGATGAAAGAAATGAGCTCTGAACGATCAGTCCTAGTCTATCAATGACACTCGTTGTACGTCAATGATTTTCGAGCCTATTTTTGAGAAGTGAGATCGAGATTGAGGCTCATACTAATATAGGCCTATTGCATATTTTTCTACCCAAAAATTGTTCTTTGTAAGTTTCAGTTCCAGTCCGTGTTAGTGTTACAGAGAGATAACATCGAAAAATACTTTGTGGATTTGGGAAAAACGCATTCGGGACCCGTGAAGAGTTAAATTTTCCTATTATTATTATTATTATCGAAGCTATCTCAGTGAATCGTAAAAAAATTAGAATCATTTTCATGGGTTTCGAACTACAGGAGCTTGGATGAAATGTACTAGACACATATCCAAGTGGCCCGACATGTTTCTACTTGCTTAAGCTAGATAATTACACAGCTGTTACAATTCACGCTAGTTGTTAATGCACCTTCGTATAGAAATCCATGTACAATTCGCAATAAATGCTCTGTAAACAATTTAGAAATAATTAGCTATTCCTGATTGCAGCCAAATGGCTTTGATCTTCCTCTATAAGCAAGTACAAACGGTCCTGTTTCAACATCGCCTTGCTAAAGATTGTATTTTCACTAATAATATTTCACGGATTCATTTTCCCAAAACACTCCATTGGTAATCTTCCCGACCTTATAATTATTCAGTTCAAATAACTAATTATTACTATATAACTCAATATGACACCTTAATAATGCAATTTGTAGATGGAATTAATTAATCAAGGTGAGGGTCTTCATGTTAGTCAAGTAGATAATTTCGAATTTAATTGAATTACTCAATTGTTATGGATCTTAAGTCCTTATTTTCACCAATCAATGAGGGCTCATATATGTCATAATCCGAAGGGGCAACATTTCCAATGAGCACCCGAATTTGGAGGGTTTGGAAGAAGGCAAGGTTGAAGAGCGAAAAGTAGAGGAGTTAGAGGAAAAGAACGTTGAGTGCGATGACGTAGGATAGGTCCAGGAGGAGATGGATTCCACGAGAGTTACCACAGGTTGTAGCCAATGCTGCGTTCACGGCTAAGTAGGTCTCACGGCAGGGGAGTAGGCTTTGTGTAAAGGTTGGCGAATAGCCCCTCACCATCCACAATTATGAAACTTGTCAAGTTGTTGACTAGCTTGTGATACTGACAACCAACTTCATATAACAGCTTGCTTTCTTCGTCAGCCTTAATTCAACAATAGCTACAATATATATATATATATGTCATGATTGACGAGCATGAAATTCATGGCTCTCTCTCATTAATTTATTGAATAATTAAACGATTCTGTCTTTAATTTTTTTACAATTGTTTTAGTATGTAAAACATTAGTACAATACATGTTTGCTTCTGAATTTTCACTGCATTTTTAGTTAAAATGGAATTTCTTCGCAAGACTGAGCCCCAGATTTGTGAAAGTATTTACTCGATGCGCTAAGTTAAATGCAGTTGTGATCGTATTGACTTGCGTATTAATTGGTAATTGAAATGCAATACCAGATCGCTTTCGCATTTTTGAATGATACAGATATAATTGAAATTATTGGAATTGTGTTTACTACCGCGAAACCTTTTGGACTATTTCTACTAAATTGGCGTTCTACTCTAAGTGAATAGAGCACGAGAAGTCATAAAACTTACTTGTCGACATGAAATAACACCCTCTTACTGCGCAGTTCCACATCGCATCACCTTTACGTAAATTTTCGAGGGAAGAAAAGTTAAAGTTTATGACCATTCGGTTGATCGCAGAGACTTTAAAATGCTTTCGGTCTGCTTGTGAACAACTGCAAGTCGCATGAGGTGTTGAATCTCTCGCAGGGAATAAAAAGAGATGAATTGATGAGCAAAACATCTTTTCGCTGACTTGTAGCTTTTTCGAATAAAGTTCCTTTATAAAATTCACCGCCTAACTAAGAAACAAAAATTATTTACTGATTTAGTCAACGGTATCATTTTAGAAATAAACCAAATTCATTGAGTACAAAACATTGCGTGATTCGAAACAACGTTCTGTTAGACATTGAAATTTCTTAATGCGCTTATAGGACATCGCATGAATTTCGAATTAGATTTGTGAGCTAGACGTATATTATTTCGACAAAAACTGAGAACGTTAACTATTAGGGATTTTTTCACATTTTTCGCCGTCAATTCTTCCTTTTCTTTTACTAACTGAAATGTTGACCCAAACGTCATTCTCAAATATTTTAATAGCATTTGAAAATGGGTGTAATTTTGCAAATAAAAAATTATAATAAAAAGACCAACTCCACCAGACACCCCCTATTTTTATTTTAATGCCCGTTTTCAACCGATAGAGATATTCCATTTAAAAAGCATAAATTTTCATTAAATACAAAGTAGCTTTTTTCATTAAACAAGACGTGTCTCAAACAGTAAGTGCTTGTCTGACATTAAGGCTTCTCATATATACTAATGCGGGATAAAATTGTTGCATTTATTGAAAAAAGCACTTTTAATTGTGGACACAAAACCGAAAAATGCGGATTTACATGGCTTTTGTATGGGAGGCGTCCTTTCTTGATAATATTGGCTGTTTATAACTATATAACAATTTCCGTCCACATGAAAGATATACAGAAGCTTCTGTTATTTGCTTTCTCCTCTGTGTAAAACTGTAATCAACAGTTGAAGGAACAGATATTATAATTTTTATTATAAAATACATATACAATGCATACATATTATAAATTTATTCTAGGTTGAAAGGTTAATTGCGGTAGTAATTTAACAGAAAAGACAGTTTTCTTAGGGTTGAAACACTGATTCTCCATATTCTTCAGATAGGGAAACATTATTTAAACTGCTTTTTCTTAGAAGTAAACAATTGCACTTTCTCGTCATTTTGTTTTACTTGTAGGGAAACTAATATATTCAATGTTCATTGCCTTAGTTTGAAAAACATTTTTGTCCATAAGGTTATGAAAATATCTTTTGACCCAATTGAAATTTGGGATGATATGAAAGTCCACATGTGAAATGAGTTCGACCAGTACTTCTGCTACGTATTTTGGCGCGGTGGTAGTCTAGCTTTTAGAGCGACTGAGCAGATTTTTTTAATAACAAAGAATCAATTGGTTGCAGAATGCGTTGAAAAGGTCAGATTGGTTTTTCAAACATTGCAGAAGTCAAGTATGACGAGCAAAGACGGCATTCCTCGTAAATTTAAACAACGCTTGTAAAATGCACCATAAGTAAAGAATGAAATTATAAATGTGATAGGTTATTCAATGAAACTACAACAAACATTTATTTTATAGAAGTATTATGCCTAGCAATCCACTTCACGGTTTTCGTACAAATGGCTTTAGCTTCATTAAAAAATAGAAAGTTTAACTGAAGTACCATTATGAAGGTCAAGCGAATCTTAATTCATTAATTTTGATTTTTCAATTACTTATATGGAACAACTTTGTCAAAAATTGCGATCACCTATTATAAAATAGGCCATAAACTCCATCGCCTAAATAGCTTTTTAATTAATCTCATCTTATTTCACACAGAATAATTGCTGGACTACAAAAAAAGCTCTAAGGAACAAAGACATCTTCAAAAAAGAAATTAGAACACTTCTGCTGATTATCTGATGGAAATGCTGAATACATTACATTCATTGCCAAATCACCCAAATCAATCCCGCTTACTCAAAAACCCTAAAGTTTTAGAGTTGCACAAAGAATTTCATTTAATTTCTTGATGTTTACGCTTGCAAAGTGACTGATTTGTCAAGATATTCATAGTCATTAAAAACGGCTTCCTCAGTTTTGTTTAATTTTATAAGAAAAAGACGTAAGTTTGAATCCGAACTTATCTAAAGAAAGAATCCCTACATCAAGTAGAAATAAGCCAACACAGTGGTTTACTATAAAGTTTTTTTCCTGTTGAATTTGTTCCTAAATTGTTTGTCCTCTACCGCTTTTAATAAATAATGCGTTCTAAAATGTTAAAGACTCTAGGAAAGGTAATAAGATTAAAATACCAAAAAACCTAATGTGGTTAAAAAGTAAGACAGTAATAGAATCGTATCAGAGCCCTCGATTTTGAATACAAAAAGAAAATAATTCAACTATTCAAACAAAATGGGAGTACTATTTAGAGATCAAAATATTTTATTTATGATCAAATATCATCGAAATGTTTAGAGAGCAGCATTTGAATTTTAATTTGTTTAATTATGTATTTCCTTTATGCATGTATTTGCAAATTTATTTATTTTATTTAAAAATTGATTATTGTGCATTTAGAACTTAATGGGTCGAAAAATAACTTTTGAAATTTCTCTAAAAGAAGTTAAAGTCTAGTGTAGTCATTGTGGGCTGTTAGGTCGGTACCATTTGTTTAACTCGTCAAAGCATTCGTGCTGACCCCATACAAGTCGACTACTTATTTTCACCAGTTGCTCATGCAAAAACAGCACATGCTATTAAAATGCAATGAATTGCTTATAGGTCCACACATATTAAAGACTCTTCCAATTATTTAAGCCAAAAAAGTTTATTCTTCTCTTGGTTATCATGTTTACTCAAAATTGAATGAGTTGGCAAACTCCATGAAAAGCAATTAATAATTTGGTGATCAATTAGAGAAGTTAGCACTGACAGTGTTGTGTTAATTTATTTAGCGAAGAAAATATCATGATTTTCAAACGAAGGTCGGGGAAAAATAACATGATTGATAAAGCCTAATACGTTGAAATTTACCGCTCACAATTGCAGCCTTTTAACACCTATATAATCTCAGAGATGAAAAGGTAGGGCTTTCAAAGCTTTGTTATAGCATATGTTTCCTGAACTTGAAGGATTTGCATATTGCACTGACTAAAAGCTACCAATAAATAAAAATTTTCTTTAAATGTGTTCTAGAAGTTACCGCTTTAATTGTTTTAGTTTTCCATAGTGTTCACACGCAATTCTTTAACCGTTTAAGTTAACATTGATTTCATACAGTAATCCAATTTTACTAGCATAAATCGAAAATAGATACTTAAAAAGGCTTTTACAGTCCATGTTAATATATTCATATCAGTGCTATTTTAAACGAATTTTTTTCAATTAACAAACCCTTTATAGATTTATTAGGGCAAAAATACTAAGAACTATTTCCATTGAAATTAACGGACTTATCTGATAATTCCATTTGGCAGCTTACGCCTAGAATTTGTATTTAAACTTGCAAGATCATTTTTTTGCTTTGCAGTGAACATAATTATTTCAGTGATTAGCCTATTGCATTATTGAAGATCAAAAATAAGTTTATTTGATTTCGTACAATTTGAGGCAAATACAGTGTGCTCTAACAACCCGTTGGTTAACAAAAAAATATTTCTTTCCCATCGCTGCTATTCATTTCTTTTTTAGAATTTTCCCTTCCTAAATAAATATTCTATAAAACTCCGTTACCTTAGGACTTTAAAATTAAGCCAAGAATGTGATGTTTGTATATATAAATTTAGTAAAACAATTTGAAAGGGCTTTCACTTAACACCAAATTACTAATATTTAAGCAGATTTGTACAAGGTTAGTCCCAAAGTTGTCTGCCTATTCTAAAGAAGCATAAAGGAGGCCACTTTCCTTATTTTCTGCCTCTTAGACCCCATCCTATATCTTTGTCGACCTGGAGAGTGTGGTCGAGATGGGGTTTCACACGGCGATGTCCATCTCCAGCTGCTTGCTGCTTGGTGCTTCGTCTATTGTTTGGCCTGCTCCTGGTTAAATTGACTGACCAACTCTTCCAATCAGCTGAAGACTACTAAATGTCCGTGGTGTTACAAGATATGTTTGAGTATCTCTGGTATTTGGCGGTAGGGTCGGTGATGGTGTCAGGTACGTTATCCTCTTTCATCCGACAAATAAAAAGAAAATGCAGGAAGTTGGTGTTGGTGGTGCTGAAACCCATTCTGAACGTGTTGGTGAACGTACTGAACCTGGAGAACCTGATGAATGGCATTGTGAAAGCGGTGCTGAACGTCGGGATGAAAGTAGAAGTTAACCGTTAAAATCCGCCGTTGTAATTTCCTATCTCGGTGATCATGAGATAATATGATGTGTGTAAAAAGAATTTTATTTAACGTACTTCTCCTAGAATATAAGATAACAAAGTAAATAAACATACGTGTCAGCTGCTTTTATGGTTAATTGTCCGAAAATGGCTGAAGAAATATGCAAAAATTAACAATCCATTAATTTAATTTACCTATTTACTTATTCGAACATAAAAAAGTTCGTTGAGTAGAGTTCCACCCTTAAGTTAGAGGTACTGGGAGTTTCCATAAAAAGGACCCCAGTTGCAATAATCCGTAATTCAATATTTGCTTGTAAAACTTTTTTCTACTCGCTAATTTTACTTTTGTATTTACTGATGAAAGTGAGGAAAAAATATTCAACGAATCCTTAAGAAAAAAATCAGCCTAACAACTTTTCTTCTTTTCAAGAGAAAAAGGTATTCTTAAGGTTTTTATATAATATGCCTTGTTTGGAAAGTATTTTTAAAGAAAATCCGATTGGTTTTCAATAAGGAATCATTTTCATAGAATTAAATGCAATTTTTCTTGAATTTCTAAGGTCAAAAAATGTTTGTAACCGCCGTTCATGAATAATTTAGTCCTTTACTGTTAGTGATTTAGAGCAGTAAGAAAATAGACTATCGGATAATATAAATATTAATATCTCGACGTTTGCTACGCTCTCTAAATTCAGAGCAAGTGAACTGCCTATTTACAGGCTAAGACTCCATTGGCGAATTTCTGGATTTGATAACTGTCTCTCTAACCCCTGGATGATTGCTTGAACTCAAGGTCGATAGCAGGGTGGCGTAGTGTTTTACCAAACCAAATCGAAAAATCATTACGATTATGTACGCATGCTTCGCAGTCCCATATCGTGCATAGTTAGTATCTCTTGGAACCACCACAAAAGTGGAACTGGTGTACATCAGTTATTCATATATAACTACAGGGAATTTCATCGGGAGCACTGATTGGGCCTGTTAATTTGGTGACGGGGAAAATGAGTCCCCAAGTTTACTACGGATGGGATGTGCTTAATATCTCGACTTTTGCAATGCTCCCTGCATTCAGAGTGAGTGAACTGCCTTTTAACAGGCTGCTAAGGTTCGATTGGAAAATCTCTGGATTCAATAACTGTCTCTCTAACCCCAGGAGAATTGTTTGAGCTCAAGGACGATAACAGGGTGCAGTAGTGTTTTGCTAAACCAAATCGAAAAATCATTGCCACAAAAGTCGAATTAGTGTGCATCATTTATTCATATATAATTACAGGGACTTTCATCAGGAGCGCTGAAGTTACCTTCATTTTTTTCAGCTTTAGCACTAAAATCATAACATTTGGCGATTAATAATTTTAACTGAAACACCATTTATTTAAAAGTAAAATTTGTTTTTTTTCGAAAACACAGGAGCGGCAAAATAAGTGGCTTTGTTACAAAGCGTGGTAAAACATTTCTTGGTTCAACGGGGGAAAAGGCGGTTTTTTGGAATTTTACAAAAGCGAACATTCTACAACACGCATAAATTGATACATACTTTTCATTAATAATTACAATAACAGTTACAATTATTAATTAAACCACATATGAAGTTCTCAGCACTATTCTGAAATAAAGACACTGAGGATCAGCGTGTAAATGTTAGTCCTCTGTTTGTCCTGTTGATGAATTTAGTATTTCCCAAAAAGGGAAAAATTGGGCCACTCTACCAATCACAGTATGTTAAGTATATAAGATCATTCCAGTCTTTTAAAGTATATTTTAATGGCTCTACACTTTTAAAACTTTGTAAGGCTTTCTTCATGCATTCGAAAAAACAAATTGTGTTATCCTCCGCATCAGTCTTCACAAGATTTTTTCAAGGCCTGAAAGAATATTTTCTAATAGTTGCGCTGTGCCTCATCTATTATCACATGCTAGTAAAAATATCATGTAATAGCCTATTGCTGAGGTTTAGGAAAAGGCCAAACGTTGAATTACCATAAGGTCGATCTCTTTCTATCGAATTAAGCAAGCCCTTCTGTTCATCAAAATATATGCACTTTTCATGAACTGGATCAACGACCTTTTGGTTAAAGCAAACGTCTGTTTATTCCTTTCACAAAGTGTTCTTTTTATGACGTACGAATTCAAAAGCCAGAGCATACGTAGTTGTGACAAGAAAATAATCGTTAAGGCGTTTCAAGATGAAGATCAGCTCAATCTTCCTTAATTCACCAGCTGATTTTTTTTCTAATTCAACTTGTTACAAGATATGTTATTAACGATGCATAAATTTAGATTTCCATACACCTAAATTACTATTACAGGTATTAATTGGAAATTAAACAAAGCAATTCCTCCTAGTGAAGTGAAGGACTTTTAATTTAAAGGCCTTTTTATTTACAGATCCGACCCTCAAAATAAAATTTTGCAAGGCCAAATTGAAATCAAACGATCATGTAAATCTTTTTGCTGGGCTTACGTTTAAAGTCAGATTGCACTATTTAACAGCAAGTATTTTTAGTTTATTGGCGATCTCTTCTGCTATAAGAATAAATTTTTAGTTCGGTAATAATTTTTTTCTATCATGCATATTTGAGATATGACAACAAATTATTTCCTTCAATAACTTCTTGAAATGATACGCCTTCAGAATAACACAGGGAGGTCCAACCTCAAAGAGTAATTTTCACGACGCCTTTAATAAATTCTATTTTATAAATACAAATCGGTTATTTAAATATATAATGAATCCCTTGAGAGGATATTACAAAACAGATGAATTTTGTATTATTATTTGGAACTGATTAAATTAGGAAATCCTAGGAACTAAAACAATTCAAAATTTTAACAAGGGTAAATTTTGACATTTTAAATGTAGGCAGTCATAGCAACTGATTTATTTTAGAATTTTCCATTTTTTAATGTTTATCATTCAAGGGGGACAGACAACTGAAGGAATGATGAAATGCCCATACAATTAATTGCATGGTCATGATTTTACTTAGGTATGGTATATATATTTAATTAAGCAATTAAATAACAATTTCCCCTCCCTACTCGCTACTCTCACCTCAGTGACTATGGCTAAAAGTGAGCGCATTGCGAATCTTCTAAAAAGCCTGTGTTTCAAATTTTTTTCAAGGAATGGTAAATGGTAAATTGATGAAATCAGGACACCCTACAAATGAAGTTGCTCTAAAAACTTTTGGGACAAGGCGATGCCCCAAAAATTTCCCTTAATGCTCTGTTTTTTTGTTTCAATGTTACAGGGTGGAAGGTGGTACTTGATAACTTTAAACAAAAATAATATTTTGAAAATAGTAGGCAATTTTTTCTTCAAATATGAAGAAGAATACTTCGTTTTTTTATTCGTCAGAAGAAATATTCTTCAAAGACTTTGGAGGTTTCTACGGTGATGAAGATCCTTCCTTTTTTAAGCAAAATAAAATAGTTAGCACAAATCAGGCAGCGTCATAAACGCAAAGCAAAAATCTCACAAACCGAAATATGCTTGTTGCTGCAGGCTTTTGATAAGATTGTCATGAAAATTAATACAAATCACAAAATTGTGCATTTGTGCTGTAGTTCTGTAGCGGATTGCTGCAAACAACGAACTATCTCACTGAAGTAACCCGATCCGTTCGGTATCCGCACCGAGAAGACAGTAAGGCAGAGATGTGCGTTAGAGCAAGTGTGTATGTGTGTATTTAGGATGTGAATATGAGGGTCCAAATAGGCTACATCTAATTTCTACTAAGCAGGAATCGCTCCGTAATTGGTTGATGGAGAGTTTTACTCGGATGCAATTTGTTGTGCTTGGCGCTTCCTATTGGGTAGCCGTACGCCACAGTTCTTTTTGTAAGGAAAGGAGTAAAGGAAAATTAATATTTTTATTAAAGTTAAAATATCGTGCCTGAACCGCACTCCGACTAACAGTTCTTTCGAAAATCCTGAGTGGGGAAAATTTATAAATCAATTTGCTTTTTTATTGCTGAAATTCTGGTACAGTAAAAGGAAAGACGTATCATAAAGCAATAACAGATCAAGTCCTTCTTCGATAGTTGTAACTGAAGTGTTCCTAAACAGGCTTGGAATGGATTGGTTAATGCCCTGACTTTATGTCTATCTCTAATCTCACTAGGATGATTTTGAACTCACTGTCGATATAAGGGGTGCGCTAGTGTCTTACTTGTCCTGATTTTAACCTATTTAAGATTAGATACACACTACTGTCAATCTCCGCGCGGTGCTTTCCCTTTTTGCTCCATTCCCGATTTTGCTCCGACATTACTCGAAATCTTCACTGGAGTCATTTGTGGATGTCCATCATTTATAAGAAAACAAAAAAGAATTTTGTCATCAGCTTTAGGCTAAGCGTTCCTTATAAGTATTTAGGGTAAATTAATTTGAATTTCATGACCCAAACAATTTGTAATCGATCCCAAAATTAGGATTTTAGTTTCTGCACTGAACAGGCTTTGATTTCGTCTCTTTCCTGTCGTCCTTTTCAGTGCTAACACTTTCTAATGGCAATGCACTTACTGGCCATTAAAACAATCTTTCAACTAATAATTGCTAAGACGCTTTTATGCACCTATATGTATATCTAGATGAACGAAGCAATAGAGCCATATAGTCACCATGCATGTCACTTCAAGGTTACTATTAATGCAAATTAGCGATACCAGTCTCCAAACAGGTGACTCCAAGCATTTCTCAATTATTTCAGCCCACCCAACTGTGGAAATTTTGCAGTTCTTGAAGAGAAAATATCGAAATCGTTTAGCCTTTTAACAAGGTGTTGAGTATTTACTGTTGAAGTTTATTATTTACTCACAAAATCGATTTCGAATATACTAACAGAAGTGCATAATTACCAAGGTTAAGGTGTGCTATTAGAACGTACGTGGCTTCATTCAAAATTATTACCTTTAAATATTTGAATATCAGCTCTGTCAACTAACGATCACATCGAATAAATTGGCTTCCGAATTTCAATTTTTATAGGTATTAAATAATGGCTTATGTAGCCTTTAGTCTACACTTTGAAATTACTTAACTAACGAAATTTATTGGGGTCGTTTGACAGATAATTTCGCGTTTTCAGCACCATTCATAAATTTTGGATGCTGTGTTACATATCATAATTTAATAGCTTTTCACCGTCTCTATTTATTAATTATAATGAAATAATAATCATGTTCCTTGGAAATTTTAACGAGGTTGCACATAAAAATTACCACTAAACTGCAAATTTGTTTTTTGATCAGGAGAAAAATGAGTAAATTTAGATATTATAAGAAGAACTCCTTTGTCATAGAGGTAGACGTTTTGGTACGCATAGTTTGGAATGTCAGATCATTCATAGCATGGTATGGAAGGACTATCGTGAATTGTCGATATCATGAACGAATCTTTCGATGGCGAATTACAATACATCAGGAGTGATCCGCAAGGGTAGCCTCAACAAATTGTAATTATCTTTAAATCAATCCTATTAATTAAACTTCATGTTAAGCTTTATTACTAAAACTAAGACTTTTTCCAGTAAAAAACCCACACGGAACTAATGACTATATTATATTAATTTTTTTGATTCCAACTTAGATAATTTATTCATGCTATCCGATTTTGGAAACTTTGATCAACAAACTCCCCTCTCTAAATATGCACAATGTGCAAAAATATCGATTGTCAGTATGCCTCCTTTACCCAGCAAACCACCGCGTGGTCCTCTATGTGGCCCACCACCACTCTCGACTGGGCGTCGTTTTCCCTCATACGGTGGTGGCGTTCCTTCTAACGATCATCCTTTCGCGCCTGGTCCAAATCCTCCAAATTATCCATGAGCATCATATGGCGGCGGTGTTGCTTTATACGGTGGTGGTGGTGTTGGTGTATCCCCTGTATAAGGTGGTGGTACTCGTGGGGTAGGAAGTGGAGGGAAGTCTTCACCTGGCCCTGGTGGTGTTGGCGGTCGTGGCGCTGGTGCCGGTGGTGATGTTGTTGCTAGTGGTGTTGGTGCTGTTTTTGTTGGTAGTGGTGGTGGTGGTGGAGGAGGTGATGGTGTAGGTGTTGTGGTTTGTTGCGGTGTAGTTCTTCGTACGCGTTTTCCTCGTGGTGGAGTTATTGATGTTTGTACTAGTCATCGCTGTGGTGGTTGTGTTATCAGCACTGCTCGCCTTCTCGAAGGTGGTGTTCCTGTTATTAGCCATTAATATAGGCGGTGGTGTATTCGCCAATCGTGTTGAGGTGGCGGTGGTGTTTGTACTAATCGTTATGGTCTGGGTGTTAAAACTGTTCATGATAACCTGCAATTTCTGTGCACGCCTTTATTGATGGAACCAGGATCCATGCTAAGTTAGTATCATACCCATCACCAAAAGGATCAAATATTTCTGTGATTTCATAGCTTATGTTTTTGTTGCCTCCTGTTTGGGATAAGAGCAAAATAAAAAGGTCTTTTTTCAATATGTCTAGGTAAACTTCGGATTCACAGAAAAGTAAAACATGATTGATATGAATCATTCACAATTAATTACATATGCGGAAAACGGAGACGAAATAGAGGCCCTTGCTAAGTTATGATTAGAGACTCACCAAATACTATTATGAAATAAGTCATTTTATAGAAAAAACACAACAAAACCACAGTTGTTTTTTAAAACAAAAGATGGGGAGCTAAATAGCAAAATTCAAAGGCGGATTTACTCAAGAATTACACGACTAAAGCCTTTTAGATCTAAAAATAAAATAATTACAACAATACTTCCTTCTTTTATTTAAGCCTAAATGGAATTGTTGAAGATTTTTACTTTAATGAAGAAAAACGAGATTAACTAGGCGAAGAGACAGCTAAAAACAAAAGCAATTTTTACTTACTCCTAATCATCACTTAGACGTTTATGAACTTGAAGATATGACATTTTCCATGGATGTTCTATCTTAAATGACATACTATTTTATTTCAGTTCACTGATTTAATGTTAATAACAAAATAATGACTTCGAGTATAACAAAGAAAAATGGCACAAATCCAATCAAAAGCCATCTAATCTATTATGTGCTTTTAACACAGGACGGGTGTTTGTGTAATTTCGTAAACATAATGATTTCCTTATACCATACATAATATCTCTAGAAGGTTTAAACTTCATCTCGCTGTTTGTTGTAGGTGTTTAAGTAGAGTAATACAATGGATATATAATTAAGTTTTAATAATACATTTCCTAAGGCTTTTCTCGCCAGTCTGGTTTTACGAACTGACTCTGAATGGACTGGAAGATCTGCTACTTGATGGCTGCCATCTTTATTAGGATAGAAGGGTGCAGAATTGATTTCCTTGACCCAATAACGACTTTTGCAAGATTGGGAAAGCGTGTGTGCTAGTCTCTGCTGCATAGCAGGAGTCCCAAATTTTGATTCACCAGAATTATCAATAAACAAACTTGGCCAAATAACTTAGGGCCAAACCACTCAGTTGCAACCTTTGTCACACATGGCAAAAGAAGATATTCCAGAAAATATGCAACATTAATTTACTGAGCTTTTTCACCAAGACAATGAGAGCCAAAGACTTTATACACGGGCTGTTGAAGTGTCTGGCTTATCAAATGTTACCTTAAGAATAATATTTCCAAGTCAAGGAATGTGGGCATTGATATGGTGCTTTGAATATTTGAAGGTAGTGGGAAATATTTACTATGGCTAAACGAGTAAAAGGCAGGAGCAAGATTAACATTCAGTACAACTGACACAAGTGCTATGATCCAGCTTAATCTGAATGTATCATCGCATCGCTAATCAGGGACACCCCTAACGGGTCACAATCCCCGTATCTAATCGTATGTGTAGCCATTTGACCTTGTGCACTGAACAAAATCTAATTGGGCCTGATGTCTACCGATAAAACAGGTCAACCAAATTTAACCGCACTTGCACACAATTACAGACACACTGCCCGTAATACACACTCCGGTATGGACGACTTCTTGCGTTTTTCCTCTGGGATCGGAAAAGAATTTTAGGAAAAGATTAGTCTGGTCATTATCCTGGCAAAATAACTAAAAATTATTTTTCAGTAATTACTGAAAGGAGGTAGAGACTCATGAGTTATATGAGATCCCTTTGTAGAATTTATTTTTCCAAATTGTAAATGAGAGAATTTAGTCAATCTAACTAAAGCTTTGATTACTCAAGGTTTAGTAAATTTTCGGACATTGCAGTGTTTGTAATCTAGAGTTATTTTGAAGGATTTGGGGCGATTTCAATTGGGAAATTTTTCAAGTTGTTGAAGATGACAACGAAGAACAGCTTTAAACTTCGATTGGTTTAAATTAATATGAACATAAAATAATGTATAGCTAAATTGAAAATGATAAAATAGCTTTAGATATCGGTTGGTTTACAAGTATTCCGATTTGACCTGTCAGTCGAGTCTTCCTAAACTCGTGATACTAACAAATTTGGCAGATTCCAAAATAAATTTGAGCAAATCTTAATCTGTGGTGACTCTGGTGGAATCCATCTCCTCCTGGGCCTACCCTACGTCCTCGAACTCAACGTCCTTCTCCTCTCATTCCTCTACTTTTCGCTCTTCAAACATGCCTTCTTCCAAACCCTCTAGATTCGCGTGCTCAGTGGAATTGTTGTCCCTTCGCACTCAGGCATCTATGAGCCCTCAGTGATTAGTGAAGATTGGGACATAAATGCATTGATTGTAGCAAACTTTCTTTCAGATTTCTCAAGCTTTGTTTTCAGTCTACTACCTTATTTTCATTGCTACCTTATTGCAGATATTGAGCTATATATAACCCGAATATGATAAGTAATCGTTATTTATATAAATCTTTAACGCCACCTTTAACTTTATAATCGCAATTCAGACAATTTTGATTTATGCAAAATATATCATAGATTTTATTAATCCTTATAAATTAAGTTTCGATGTGCTGGTGGGAATTCAGGAAAGGAACAGGAGACCCGACAACAGATATATATTAGGGTGTTCAAAATACCACTGCATTTACCACCAAGAACACCACCTCCTCGATCACCGCGGAGTTCACCATCAAGAACATTATCAGGTTTACGACCAGGTTCACCTTCACATTCAATATTATGTCCACCACTACATACACCACCACGTTCACCACCATTTCGCGATCACCACCAGGCTCACCAATAGGCGCATCACCACGGGGATTACCAATTCGAGGTTAACGACCACATACGACACCATTAATACCAACTAATGCCAAATTCAACACAATGGATTGTAGGAATTTGAACGAAAAATTTTAATTTTCTTTTTTTTTGCTACAACCGAAAAATAAATCACTTCAAAATTTTAACATATTGTTCATAGATGCTGTTTTACGGATATTGAATTCGACTGTATTTAATACATACAAAGACATATATATGTATATACAGTGTCCGAAGTGATAGATTTGCTTTAATTCATAAAACATTATATTTCGAAACACTAGAAAAGAGCGTCTAGCAGCAGTTGTTAGCGCAAATTTCGTAAATTAAATGCTACTTTTTTGCATGAGGAAGACTTCATTTTTAGGCATCGAAATCGACTAAATTAACGAAATTGTAGTTCCTTGGGCTGCTCTAGGGTTATTTCTTTTCATGTTTCAGAGTTTCTGGTAAATTTTTATGCCGCTATAGCAGTTCATATGCAGTATGACTTTAAATCACGCACAAGGACTGCATAAGGAGTCTTTGCGCTGTCTACGGCCGTCGGTCACATTCATTGTAGTAAAAATGGCATTTTCATTAAATCCCATTTATCTTCGCAATTTATTTCTTTGCCGTATCAAGAAATTCCCCAATGTTTAGTTTAAAAAAAAGGAAAAAATTCATTTTAAAACTGTGTTTATTAAGTATATCCCATACAGGATAATTTATGTGCCTAGAGCCTTGCAGTCAATGGAACCGATGGCATTCTTGAATCCGACGAGTAAAGCGTTTGCTATCGATTTCGAATCAACCCCCTCATCAAGGTGGATATCTGATTCAGTAACTCGAAGCCGTTGACACGCAAGAAACTCCACGGAAGTAAGAATTATGAGATTTTTCACGCTTCCCAAGAACACAAACTTCCTGGTTCTTAGTGTAGGGAGGTGAATAAATGTGACATTTTTATGCATAGTTGTAAGGAAAAAGGGCAATTTAAAACTCGAAACTATAAAAGTCAATTTGGTTACATCAATAAATAGAACTGGCATCTCAGTTAAAATGGCACAGTAGGAATGGCGGCTTTAAAACTATTCATTCACATGGAAAACACACCGCCAAACTAAGCAAACCATAACAAGTTATTCACAATAACTGCAGACTAGGATCTTCTCCAATCAACTTTGCAAAATTAAATTAATCCCTAGTGTTTGTGGAAATCGAAGTTATTAACCTATGGCAGTGTTCCGGATCGCAACTTAAGAGCTCTGAGTGTCTACAAATGTCTATGCCACATACCGACTATCATACGTCGGTTCGTCATAGGCATTGTAAACCAAATTCGCCTTTAAAATTTGACAATCAAATGATCTTCATGCTCTTCGCACCAGGAAAACCAATCAGCAGTATCGCCATCAAATCTAATCTGCATTTTCCCAACATTCGCGTAAACATTCACCATGTAGGGATTGACTGGTGACAAAGTAAACGTCCCGCAGTTTCTATTCGAAAAGGGTTCGCATTTAACGTCTCTGGTGGGTAAATTATCAATGCCATTTCTCCATTAAACGTTACACAAGACAACCTTCTTGCATTGCTTGTTAATCGAGATGGAATTCTCGATGCCAGAGGCAAGGCTACATTTGAAGTAATAATAAACTCTAATAGGTAAAACGGATGCTTATCTGCTGTATTCGTTGGCAAAGGTGATATACAGCACAATGTATGTTGCAGAATAGTAAATGAGAATTGGCTATTGAGAAGTAAGATGACACCGCGGAATTCTTTTCGGTCATCAACTGCTTAAAGCCAGTGAATTTGGGCCTTCTGGGCCATATTCATTTATCTCGACAATCTTAAGTCTTCTACTCGAAAAACGAAGGAACAAAAATTAGTATGTCTTCTAAGTTGTGAACTTCATTCCATGTCATTTGATGGGGCAAAGATTTCGCTATTTGACAGTCCTGCCCTGTTGTGTCTGTCACCTGGTCAGTAAATTTGCCAACAGGATAAGTTGCAGTTGCATTCATTTTCGGTTGTGCAATCTTGATATGTAGGTCATTTACCATCCCTACACCTGAGTCTTTGTTTCGCTGTGTGCAAAGGGGGTGTGTGCTAACTTCCGTCGCTTCATTCTATGGATTGACTTCTCCATCAACCGCTGTTGTGCCATTGATTTATATTTCATTGTTCTCAGCTTCCTGTTTTCTAGGACTTAACAAAGTCTTCTTTAAGTAATGCCGCTCTGTTATGTATTCCTTACAATGGGAGGTGGCGTTATTACCCGCGCAAAGGTGCTTTACTTTCAACCGCCCCTGCTGCAGCTAACGAGGCATGAAAACCTGAAGCCAATAAATTATTGTTGTTGCAAATCCGCTCAATCGTCAACCCATGTATTTCGTCCTCATTTTATATCGATAACATTAGCGCTTGACTTCCTTCATCTTTCTTCCGCCTATTTTATCTCCTCCGTGCACGAGCAAAATGCAATTGCGATCGAGGTGATAGAACGCATGTAGAGCACCCCTATCACATTGAGTGGAATCTATGGTTTTTTACTACACTCAAGGTCAACGCTTTCATGGCTGATGTATACACATTTACTAGCTACGGGGATGTTTTCTGGTAGTGAATGGGACACAACTTCCACCTCGGTTCCAAATCAGATAGGTAGGATCCAATTATACAACAAATTGTTTCGAACGTGCTCAAATGTTTTATTGCAGCGTTTGTCATGATAGCTGTCTTTATTAATATCACCAACCAACCATAACATAGGAGCTATGAAATTGCACTTGTCAACTGAGATAACTCCACCAGTTGCCTGTCTCGTGGATGGTATTATTCGACTCACTTTAATACTTGCCTGTCCGAATGAAACGAAAGGGTAGGTTTGGTTCCATTTCGAGCCTAATTTCTCTTTATCTTTACCAAACCGATATTTGCATGCTAAAGGTCTCAGAAATGTTGGGTTTAGAACAAATGCTGTTGAATGGTACGGATTTGGAATACTTTCGTAAAGTCCCAGAGTTGGCATTATATATATATTCGTATCTGTTTTGAAAAGTAACGGCATGACCTCCAACTTCTTCAACATCAAGTGCTCCTCAGGCACCGGCTTATCATCTGTTCTCTCGGTACCCCGATTGTACATACGAAAAGTCCAAATCCTCTAATGGGTGATTAATTTTATTTCATTTAAAAATTATTATTAAAGAAATGGCAATCTTCAAACGTTTTTTTAGATTTCAGGCACAAATATGCACCGGACTCTTTGTTATCGTGCCTCTGACTAACTCTGTTCATTCATTCATTCGACATATCTAGGAAGCACGCTGTATGGCTACCCAACTCTTCATTTGTAGCGGTAATCACTGAAATACCCTTCAGGGATCGTCGAACCCTATACTTGACGTAAATTTCCAAGCAATCGCAACCTAGAAGATTTGTGTATTCGCGCATTCGTATTCGCCATGGCGATGTGCGACGACTCCTCCATCAATGCTACACTTTTCGATGGAACTTTTCCTTTAGATAAGTTCGGATTCAAACTTACGTTATTTTTCTTATAAAATTAAACAAATCTAAATTAGCCTTTTTCAAATGACTATGAATTTCGTGGTAACGGAGGCTCTTTGCAAGCGTGAGCATTGGAAAATTAAATGAAATTCTCTGCGTAACTGACCATAGCTCAGAGGAAAAAGCAGTTCTTGCGTAATCTCACATCTTCTAATTTAGACACTCTCAATTCATGAAACAGACTTTACCCTTTAAAAATGCTTTTGTAAGGTTTGTGTAAGCGGAATTAATTTGGGTGATTTGGCAATGAATGTCATTTATTCAACGTTTCTGCCTTATAATCAACAGAAGTGTTCTAGTTTGTTTTTGATGAATGACTTTGTTCCTTCGAATTTTTCTAGTCCAGCAATTATAAAATAAGATGTGTCTAATAGAAAAGCTACTTAGGTGAAATTTTTGACGAGGTTGTTTCATATAAACCATTGAAAAATCAAAATTTCTGAATCTAATTTGATTGATCATCAAAATGGTACTTTAAAGAAGTTAAACCAATCCGTAGAAAAAACGTGAAATGGATTACTAGGCTTAATATTCATGAAAAATAAAAGTTTTTTGTAGTTTAATTGAAGAACCTATCACATTTACAATTCTAATCTGTACTTATGGCGTATTTTTCAAGCGTTGTTTAAATTTACGAGGAATGTCGTCTTTGCTTGTCATGTTCGACTTCCGCAATGTTTAAAAACCAATCTGCACTTTTTCAACACATTCCATTAATTGTTATTAAAAAAATCTGCTCAGTCAGACTGCCACTGTGCCAACATACGTAGCGAACAATGAATAGCATTCCTCAAAATACCGATAAAGCACCCTCAAAACCACCATAAACCACGTCGAATCGTCGTCTATGCAGTGGAAGAGGAAGGAACAGCTGACGAGATTTTTCAGCGGTTCCTTATCCAAAACGAGGAGAACGACACCCAGCTAAAGCACTCAGGGACCGGCAACCATATTTGAAATAAGCATCCCTTGAACAAACAGGTAAGACTTCTAGAATCAGATTCAAAATTCGATATTGAGATTTTGCTCGTGATTTCCGCAACTTTGACCTTTGGGTATCGGCTCTAGCTCATAAAAGAAGGTCGGAAGAAGTGGGCACTCTCTTCCGATCGTCAATACGAACCCAATCGCTAAGGAAGGTAACTTACCTAGGTAGAAAGGAGCAACGTGTCTTTAGAAAACTTTTTTGAATTTGAACTATAAAAATGGTATTTTAATTCCATTCTACGATACTATATTTCTTTATTTGTGCAAGTCAGCGTTCTAGATAGGCGCACTTCGATTTGAAAAACGAGTTCCCACACCTGAAGGAGCCATAGTTATTCTTGGACTCCGGAAAAAGCCACATCCTTGATGTAATTCGAATATTGCATATATTTTAAGATACCATAGGCGATGATTTTTCATTTTGTCTAACACGATAGCTATTTTTCTCTGTCAACTTTCTTAGGAAACAGAAAGCAATGAAATCGTCCCTTCGCACTATCTATGCAGAATTAATCAGCTCCAGAGGAACTGGAAACTACGATGATATGGATATGCTGTTGAAGTGCAGGGCGCTAACGACCACGGATCAAACACAAATCGCTTAGTCATGATTTGGGTTTCTTCGCCAGAATAAGCGTTCACAACTCCGTACGCATCGCTCAAGCAACACCTCATCCATCACGTGCTGGTCATTTCTCCTAATACAAGTTTACACTTCCATCCTCGGTTTTCTCTTACCTTGGATGCTTTTGGGAATTCAACTCAAAGTACAAACCACTTTAAGTCATCCATGTAGCATTAGGCCAGCTGAGCTATTAATTCCAAGTAATAAATAGAACCTCCCTTGACAATCGCCTTGACGCACACCGAGCACCCCACTCACAATTCAATAGATTGTTGATCTAGCAGGCCAAGGGCAGGGGGGCTACGAACGAGCTAAACACTGACATTGTGATTCAAAATCGCAAAAAGCTAAAAAGAAAATGCCGAGCATCCGCATAAGTAAAATGATCTTAGTGAAAATTGTGAGTTCCGTTCTAACTTTACTCCTTTTAGTGATTCAATAAACATAACAAGTTTTAATTTTAATGAAAACTGATTATTACGTGCCTGATTAAACCATTCTACCATGGAATTACTCATGAATCATTTGAGGCACATGATGTTCTATGAGTTTAAAAAGGCAGTCAGCAGCATAAGAGGCTAGAAATATTCCCTCTGTTCATGAGAAATATGAATGAAAGGAAATGTAGAGGATCGCTTGTGAAATTCAGTTCAAGTGAAGATTTCAGCCTTCATAAAGAAGACGGTTGAATGGTATGCCCTGTTCAGTTTGATCATAAGCTTCTTGAAGCAGGCCAGGAAGAAGCTCATCGTGCGTTCTATGTTGAATTAGAATTAACAGTTTAGCTATGTTCAAACTCTACAACTCTTCACCGTCATCTTCAAACCTTCGAATAATCCCTAGCGTTTGAAAACTGGTTCCCGCATCCTGAATTGTCGGAAGCAATCTGAAATTTGGAGTTCTTCATTCTTGTTATTTTCATTTTAAAAGTTTTTTTTTATTTTCTGGGATTAGTGAGGATCATTGCACGTTAAAATGCTCATATTTAATATCCACAACTAGGGCGTCTAAACCATGATTTGAGCAAGAATTTACCTGCTCTAGTGAATGGAAAAAGGACAATGACGGTTCATCAGGACCCAGGAAGTACCACTTCACAAAAGATCGAGAAACGTGGATTAGAGAAAATTCATCATCCATCGTATCCACCTGAACTTGCAGAAAGAAGAAAAATACCTCCCAATAATGGTATATGGCACAGCCGAATCGACCTAGGGAAATAGCGAGCTAACGAAAATTTCCAGCCACCCTTCTCTGCCCATCCAAAGCAAAAAACTTTACCTAGGGCACCAGTCAGCGAAGGACGTCCTCTGCATACGGCTCTACAATTGACCTCCGAAGGGTGCCCTGTGCGCTTGCATCTGGATACCGACTCTGCCATCCCGTTCAAAACTTGTTTTGGTAAAGATCGGATAACCGAAAATGGAGTAATCGGGGAATAATTTATTGAGCTCCTCAGGCGATCGAATTCTTCTCAGAGTCATTTCTTTGCTACAAGTTGACCATAGTCTTGCATAACGATATGTTGCATCTCTAACCCCAAAACCAATCTCCTTGGTCTTGACCTGATCGGATAATTCAATTGCATGACGTCTGACTGCCGTCTGGATGACACATTCAGAGTTGTGCGGTTGGCAAATGCACACAAGAGGCAGTATATCGACCCCAATGTTAAACGTCTCCCTCCCTTCTTTATCCAGGGGGAGAAGACGCATTTGCTTACATGTATGCAGATGAAGACTTTCCTCCACTTCCAACACAGCGAGTACCACCGTATTATACAGGAGATCCACCACCACCGTATCAAGCAACACCGCCGCTTATGATGCTCATGGATATTTCGGATGACCTGGACCAGGCGCGAGACCAGGATCGTTAGAAGAGACGCCACTACCGTATGAAGGACCTAGATCAGGATGTAAACGACGCCAAGCCGGGAGTAGTGGTGGGCCACCTAGAGGACCACGCGGTGGTTTGCTGGATGAAGGAGGCCGAGGTGCAGGTGAAAGAAACAGTTTCCTTTGACAATGAATGCTCAGGGTGACAATATGTAACAGTTCAAGATTTTCTATGTAACTTACATAAATCACTTTAATTGGCATACTGACAATCGAAATTTTTGCACTTTGCGCATATTTAGCGAATAGAATTTGTTTATCAAAGTTCACAAAATCTGATAGGATGAATAAATTATCCAAGTTGGAATCAAGGAAAACTAATTTAAAATTAAGGTGCCTTTATCCTTAAATTTTCCCTTTTTTAACATGCAATATTCATAATTTCAACTGATACTCAGAAAAAGTTACTTCGTCAGATTAACTTTTTTATTAACTTTGTATCATTCTCTTAACTCTACAGTGTTTATTCATATTAGCGCAAATGTTGTTAAGTGAAATTACCTCCATAATAAATCAATTTTCCATTTTTTGCAAATTTGTAATATCTACAATTAATATTCCGCTGTGTTTGTGCACAATTTTTGGCTTTTTTGGCACCACAAGGAATGCATATAAATGTTAATAATAATTGCTTCTAATGTTGCGTCTCAGCCACAAATGTTGGCTTTGAGTCGATTATTAGTTTATAAAACATCCAGAGCAAAGTTTGAGCCGTTCTCGTGTATTCTGTATTCTTCCGCAACATTGTGCTGCATATCACCTTTGCCAATGAGTACTGCAGATAAGCATTCGTTTTACCTATCAGAGTTTATTATTACCTCGAATGTACCCTCGCCTCTGGGATCGAGAATCCCATCTCGATTAACAAGCAATGAATGAAAGTTGTCTTGTGCAACGTTTACTAAAGAAATGAGATTGATAATTTACCAAGCAGAGACGTTAAATGTGAATCCTTTTCGAACAGAAACTGCAGGACAGGTGCTCTGTCACCCACCAATCCATGCATGATTGTCCTGCAGTTCCTGTTGCGAAATCCGGCAGCCAATCTGAAACTCTAGGCCACAATATTGTAGTGGCATTCGGGAACACGATTCTTTGCAATATGGCTATCATAGCGCTTATATGATATCTATATGCTAGCGTCATGGCACCTCGCCGAATTTCTGAAGACAGTATATGTTACTGCTCTCGAGTTGAAAATGTGTCTTAGAACGGGCCTACATCTAGAAGATGGAAATGTTTTAAATCTTTCAGACATCTGGCACTTGCCATGGATTCTGCTGATTCTTTGGACCATTTAAAGGATCTCCAAAACCAAGTGGTGTACACTTATTGCAAAGTGCCTGCATGCCAAGAAGGGAGCATTTAATCAGTCAACTGATGAAGTACAAGCACAGCGGAAAATCAAGTTTAGAGATTACAAATTAACAAAAAGGGGAAAGTGCATTAATATGGAGGTAATTCTACTCAACATCATTTGCCCTAATATTAACAAACATTCTAAAGTTAAGTGAATGATACAATGTTATTGATTAGAGTTAATCAGAGGAAGTAACTTTTTACGTGTATCAGCTGAGATTTATAATATTGAATGTTAAAAAGGGGGGAAATTCAATAATAAAGAAACATTAACCAACTTCAACTTCGATTCCTTGCTTGACCAGAGCTGAAATGAATGTCTGACGTTTACTCGTGGTGCACTCCTTAAGGCTACTTTGGTCGAAAACAGGAACAAAGTCTATTCGCCGCCTCTTTCCATCACGAAATTGCATTTCTGGAGATTTCTGAAAAAAGGCCACTTAAGCGTAATGGCAACAAACATAATTTTTCACAGAAAATAAAAAATAGTTTGATCATACCAAATTATTCAACTAAAAATTCTAATTAAATATGTACGATTACTCATCGGAATCGCTAATCCAAAAATATTTCCCCATTCGGAATAATTTTGGACTGTTAAATTAAATTTATGTAAGTGTTTAGGGATCGAAACAACCGAAATTGGAAGATTGAGAGGCGACACGGGCGACCATGACCTAAATAAAGCGGCTATTATCTCAAGCATTTAAACATGTACAAGAATTGATCTTCCATTAATTTTCTACAATATACCAACATTTTTAGATATTTAATTTTTCTTACCATACTATTTTTTTACTAATGCATTTTTGTATTGAGTATTGCCTATTCGAAAATACTGGACATGTATTTACCACTGTTTCAGTTTTAAACTTATTCATATTTCTCAATTATCTGCAGGCAGAAAAATTTTTGATTAAATTCGAAAATTTGGTCAATTAGATTGGGGTCACAAAAGTTCCATTTTTCTACGAGGCCTTAAGGACTTCGAGTTATCTTCCATTCGATTCCAACTCATGGCTCTCATGGACGATAACTCCCAGAGTTAGCGGATGCCTGCTTTCGACATCGGAATAACGTTGCAGACGCTAAATTGTCTCCCAATACAGAACTCACATCATTCCTTGCAATGACTCAAAACGCTCCTATAAAGAGTGGAATTCAGCCAAGCAAGTTACCTTCGTGTAGGTTTTGTGGCAAATTCCACTTCCATTGGAACTGCCCATTCAACTACAGCAAGTGTGTGCAAAAAGTGTAACAAGAAAGGCGACAAAAATTGGTTTTTTGGTAAAACCAAAAGAAAGAGCCCACTTCGGGTCGAATGACCTACGTGCCAGTCTCTGGGTGATAAAGAACAGACTGAGTTCTGTCTCTGTAGGCGTAAATGGGCACACGATACACCTACAAGTTTTTTTCAGTCTGAGATCCGTGTGTATAGTCCTAGTGAAGGGATGCTACATGCTCCAAGCTGTCTCATCCGAGGTAATTTTGCTTAACTGCTTTTTTCCAGCATCCAAACACATTTCAAGGTATAATTTTACAAGCACTCATTTGAACCTCTATAGTCGAAGAATTATTAACTCGTCTTTTTAACTATCATCTATAATGTTGTTCTCTGTTTCGTATCAACAGATTTTTAAAATCAACTGGAACTGCACATTGGATCCATCATTATTTTAAAACACTCACTACAAAAATAACACTTTTAGAGAAGAAACATATGTGATTAAATAAAAAAATGGAATCAAAAAATTTTTGGTATTTCTTAAGAGATTTATTTAAGAACAATCCTTGCAAAAGTTTAACTGCCTCGAATAAGTGAAGGTTTATTTAAGTCCTGGTCGTCTATGTGTCTAGTAGGCTTTTGATGTTTTTGAATGGTCCGGATTTGGAAGACTTTGGTAAAGTCCAAGAATTGGCATTATATATATGTATATATGTTTTGGGAAGTAACGACATGGCACGTATAGTAATACGTTAATAAGTTTCCAAAAGGCACTGGCTTATCGTTTGCCCTCTCGGTACTTCGTTTGTACAAATGTAAAGTCAAAACCCTCTAATGGTTGATTAATTTTATTTCAATTAAAATCAACAATTATTGTAGAAATGGTGATCTTCAAACAGTTTTTAGATGTTGGTCGCGATTGTGCACCGGACTCATTGTTATCGTGCCTCTTGGCAGCACGCTGTATGGAGAGCACGCTGTATGGCTACCCAACTCTTCATTTGTAGCAGTAATCACTGAAATACTGAAATACGCTTCAGAAGTCCTCGAGCCCTATACTTGACGTAAATTTCCAAGGAATCGTCACCTAGGAGATTTGTGTATTTGTCTATTCGTATTCGCCATGGTGATGCGCGACGACTCCTCCATCAATGCTACTGTTCGATTCAAGAGGTTGAGGTTGTCGAAGTGAAAGGCCCTTTGGTCTACAACCTGGAAGCAACAAGGATAATCTACATTATATTTCTATTAAATATATGTAACATTATTGCTTGCTTATCGCGAGATGAGATGCAATTTGATTTGCTAACACGGATTTACTCGTAATTGTTTGGCCATAGAAATACAAGCAGTATACCTTGATAGTTTTCATGTACATTATGTGCACGATATATTTCAAATAAACCGGAATATATACATGTATTCTTCACCCATAACTAACAATTACTTCAGCACCTCACTTCCTGGGAAGGGTTTGAATTGGACGACGGCAGATTATGATTGTGTTCTCTCTCCCTCAATTCCTAAGAGAATCTTCGTATTTTTCTAGAAGAAGATCTTACCCGTTTATCCTACTGACTTGTATCTTGCAAGCCAAAAGGAGCAATTGAACGGTAGCTCTTCAGTTGGCAATTTGTTCATATTTCTGCGGAGTCTTTGACACCTCTACTTCTCAGCTCTCCATTTAGGGGCATTTAGGGGCAGGTACTTGTCGATCCCATACCCCATTTTCTTCACTAGGGGAATTACAATTCGAGTTTTCCGCACGGCGATTAATGGAGTAGCAGTCTTCCGTGCTACTTCTGATGGGAGGACGTGTCATTGTCTTCACGAATTCTTTCTCGAGGTCATGTCCATTTAAACTCGGAGTACCTCAAAATATGTGGCAGCGAATTAACTCGATTGGATTCGCTACATTTTGCTCTGTCAGTTAACCTTAGTACCACCACTCACCGAGTGCTGCTCCACAATCAATCAATCAAAAATCTGCGCAATTTTCCTCTGTCCTACGTCTCTCCAATGTTTTCTACGTATGTCGGAGGTACGTGATACAAGTGGTCGCCTTGTAAACATAATCACAACTTCCGACCGTGTAATATTGTCTTGCATTGGAGGTCTAGAATGATCCTCGAAGGTAATCATTTCATTCGCCATCGCATTTATTTTCTTCATCAGCCATTCCAGGATATAACGGAGAGTTCTTTCAATGGTTTCTTTCATGCTTTCTAGTGTTTGGGAGGACTAGAATGGATTGTCGCTGTCTTCCGTTGACTCGAGGACGGCTGTGTAGTCGTTAGGCACATCGCTAGATTCGTGTCCATCTCTATAACACAAGCAAAATAAGCCGTTAAGGATTTCTACATATATATGTCATCCATGCAGGCATTGGTTTGGCAAATATGTTTGAAATATTATTTTACATGTCTTTCATCTCCAAACTTCGTTGCGATATCCATTATTTTAATGTGTATAACACTTATTTCAAGGTGGATGGACATATGGGTAAATAAGGGTGAATTTAAATGACGAAAAAGAGTAAATCAAATAAGGCAAGAAATCTAACAAGCTGGTAAAAAATTAGGAAAACATTAAAACGTTTGCTTTAACTTTCACAGTGTGCAAATATTACCACAGTTTATGTTTTCACAGTTTTGGACATCAACACAAATTTGCAAGATTTACCAAAGATATGAAGTCTCCGACTGCTTTTGCGCAGTCTAAGGCCTTCATTCACATTCATCGTAGTTAAAATGGCATTTTTCATTACATCCTATTCATCTTTGAGTTTGTATTTCTAATTTAGTTCTTTGCTTTATCAAACTTTCTCAAATGTTTAATTTAACAGGCAAAGAAAAGATTCATTTTAAAATTGTATTTCACAGAGTGTACATATATTACCATAGATTGTTATCACGCATTTGGACTTCAACAAAATTTTGCAATAATTACCAAAGATATGAAGTCTCCGACTGCTTTTGCGCAGCCTACGGACTTCATTCACTTTCATTATAATAAAACTGGCATTTTATTTAGATCCTATTTATCTTTGCAATTTTAGTTGTAATTTAGTTCTTTGCTTTATCAAACATTCTCAAATGTTTAATGTAACAAACAATGATAAGATTTATTTAAATTGTATTCATTAAATATATCCCATACAGTTTACATTTTATGAGTTTGGAGCCTTGCAGTCAATGGAACCGATGGCATTCTGGAATCCCACAAGTAAAGCGCTTTCTATCGATTTCGAATCAATTCCCTCATCAAGGTGTAAATCTGGTTCACTAACTCGAAGCCGCTGACAGGCAAGAAACTCCGCAAAAGTATGAATTGTGAGATTTCTCACGCTCCCCATGAACGTAAACTTCCTATTTACGAGTGTTGGGAGACATTTGAGTGCATAGTTGTAAGAAAATGGGCAATATAAAACTCAAAACTATAAAAGTCTATTTGGGTGCATCATTAACTTGAACTGGCTTCACGGTTAAAATTGCACAGTAGGAATGGCAGCTTAAAAGCAATTCATTCGCATCGAAAACACCGTCTAACTGACCAAACCTCAAGAATAAAAAAATTATAAAACTCCAGACCAGGATCGTCTGCAATAAACATCGCAAAATTGAACTAATTCCTAGTATTTGTGGCAAGCGAAGTTACCAACCTATGGCACTGTCCCGGATCGCAACTTAAGAGCTTTGAGTGTCAATAAATGTCTATGTCACTTACCGACTATCAGGCGTCAGTTTGTCATAGGCTTTGTAAGCCATTTTCTTCATTGAAATTTGACAATCAAAGTGATCTTCATGCTCTTTGCACCGGGTAGACCATTCAGCAGTATCGCCATCAAATCGAATCTGCATTTTCCCAACATTCGCGTAAACACTCACCAGCGCCCTGACCACATAGTGTTGCACTGTGGGTTCCAATGCACTGGAATTGTAGTGTTCAAAGTCTTTACACACTTCTAAAGAGAATAAGAATGTCTCAGATCTGAAAATTAAACACACCATCATGGTCGCGAATAACCACGTAGGGTGGTGCTGATGAACAGCCTAAGACACTAAAAACGAACAACAAAATCAGGAATGGCTTTACCATTCTGGTAACCCCATCTTCCATCTAGTGTGTATTTATATGCTGAAGTTTCGGCTAAATGATGGAGATTGTAAGTATTCAACATTCCTTGTACACAAATCCTAAATTCCATTCAACATAAATTCTATTTTCGTTTCCTAAAGCAAGTTCTTTTGATCCAGGACTGTACAAGGTCTACAAAACAACCTTACGCATCGAGATATATCCTAAATTCCATTGAACATAAATTCCATTTTCGTTTCCTAAAGCAAGTTCTTTTGATTCAAGACTTTATTTCACATTTCATTCTGTATTTCCTAGGTCTTCAAAGCTACCTTCAATTTTCTCTTATCCTGAAAAAATTCTAGAAGTATCTTTAGTGTTTCCAAGATTTCTCCCACTTAAAAAAACAAATGATTAAATTAAATTAAACAAAAATGATATTAGTTTACTGAATCAGAATTACTATTATTCCAACAAAACTAAATAATCAATTGGCCAGTTCAATTTGTAGAATTTCTTGAGTGTCAACGACTTCAACTAACCCATTATCGATTGGAAAATCGATAACAAGCACTTTATTCGTCAAATTCCAAAATGCCATCGGTTCCATTGACTGCAATGCTCCAAACACATAAAATTACCCTGTATGGGATATATTTAATAAATACAATTTCAAAATGAGTTTTTTCCTTATTTGTAAAATTAAATATTTGAGAATTTTGATAAAGCAAAGAACAAAATTGCAACTGCAAATTCAAAGATAAATAGAATCTAATGAAATGCCAGTTTTAATACAATGAATATGAATGATGGCCGTGGACCGCGGAAAGACTCCCCATGCTGTCTTTGTGCGTGTAAAGGCTAAATTAGTGATTGAAAGTTTTAATACAGATCAACTGCCGTGACGGCCTTAAAATTTATCAAAAGCTTTGAAACATGAAGAGAAATAACCCTTAAGCAGCCAAGGGGACTACGATTTTATTAATTTATTGATTTCGATGCCGCAAAATGCATTCCCCTCATGCAAAAAAGTAGCATTTAATTTACGAAATTTGGATCATGCGCTTGTAAATTAGCTTAAGAGTAGTTCCATCCAACAATTGCTGCAAGACGTTCTTACCGTGTTTCGAAATATAATGTTTAATGAATTAACGCATATTTTTCACCTTGAACACTTTATATCTATATGCATATATACATATATGAAATAAAGCGCAATTTAATAGCCCTAAAACAGCATAGAAGAATGAAATATTTAAATCTCGAAGTGATTCACTTTTTTGTTTCCAATGCAAAAAATAGAATCTAAATTCTTCCTTCGAATTCGTACAATCAATTGTGGCGGAGTTGGTATTTTTTGGTATTAATGGAGTAGGATGTGGTCGTCAACCTCGAATTGGTGAAGCCCGTGACGATGAACCCAGTGGTGAGCAGGGTGGTGATCGCGGTGGTGGTCCTAGTGGTCACCATCGCCATCTTGGCGAAAATGGTGGTGAACTTGATGTTGGTGCATGTAGTGGTGAACCTAATACTGAATCTGAAGGTGAACCTGGTCGTAAACCTGATAATGATCGTGATGGTGAACCCCGCGGTGATCGAGGAGGCGGTATTCACCTCGATGGTGACAAAACTAGTAGTACTTTTGAATACCCTTATTTATCTGTGGTCGTATCTCCTGTTCTTTTTTTAGTTTCGGCATCAGCACATGGAAATTTAATTCATGAGGATTATTTAAATTTATGATGGATATTGCATAAATCACAATCGAGTGGAACGCGATTATAAAGTAAAAAAATGGCGTTAAAGATTTATATAAATCTCGAAAACTCATCAAGTGCGTCATATATAGAGCTTAACATCTGCAATAAGGTAGTAGCAGTTTATAGGCTAGTTTTAAATTTATGAATTTATAAGTTAAGAATGCATTAATTGTCAGAAAAACAATGCAAGGAAGACATGTTCAAGCACAAATAATCCTCTATAGTCATAGTCACACCTATTGATGGCATTAGTAGAATTTCGGAACAAGTGGGGTTAAAAATAATAACAACCCACTTTCTGATTCTTTCAATCTTACAACATACTCGAAATAGAAACATTTATATGTTGAATTACATACAATGTAATTGTGCATAAGTGAATAAGTGATCTTAAAAATTACTGCCCACTGAAAATGGTGTAAGAAGATCAGGCGGCTCATCCCGAGGGAACAATAATAATAATATTGCCTACTTGGAAGTTATTCACGCAAATGAGGAATGAATATTATTCAAAGCGGATAGTGCTTTAGAAATAAATAAGTTTTTACTGTTCATTTTTTTGAATATAGTATCTTATTTTAAGCATTTATTCGTTTGATTATCGTATGTACATATTTCAGAGAATTTTAACGAATTTCAGCTATGAGGTATAAGCATTATAATTGAGAAATTTCACGCTCTATGTATCATAAATGGTCGTGGTTGTTATATACAGTTTGAATCCTATTCATTTTTAATTTATAAAAAGCCTTCTACTTTATTTCAATTCATAAGAGTTGTCTTGCAAAAAATTCCCATTTAAAAAAGGCCTGCATATTCTGTGGCCACATTATGATTTAATTAACCTTTTATTATTTCAAAAATTGGACCATTTTTACCTTATTTCCTTCTAAGACAATATAGACTCCAGGTAGACAAATGAAAGTGTGATAGTTCTGATTTAATGCTATTATAACATCAAAAATTTCTTAGTTAATACAGAGACGCCTTAAATATACTCACTGTTTCAAAAATGGGACCATCGTTATTTAATCTCATTTTAAGACTGAGTATACCTGAGGTAGATAAATCAAGTTGTGATAGTTCTTATTTAAAGCCATTATACATCAAAACCTTAGTGAATACAAACGACTTTTACAAATATATATACTCAATGTTTCAGAAAATCAGCTTTGGAATTTATTAGGCTTTTAGCCTGCCTTCCGTCAAATCACACGTATATTATTCCATAAATTAATGTTATTTTTAATATTCATAAATTAAGTGTAAATACAGTGTGCTCTAACAACTCGTTGGTTAACAAAAAATTACTTCTTTCCAATGGCTACTTTACCCTGTTTTTCTTAAAAATTTTCCTTTACTTAAATTAATAATATATACAACTCCATTACCTTTTAGAATTCAAAATCAAGCAAAGAATATGATATTTTTGCATATAAATTTAATAGAACAGTTTAAAAGGTCCCTCACTTAACACCAAATTACTAATATTTAAGCCGATTTGTACAAAGTTTGTCCCAAAGGAGGCCTCTTTCCTGATCTTCTGCCTCTTAAACCTCATCCTATTTCTTCATCGACCTGGAGAGCGTGGTGGAGGTGGGGGATTCACAAGGCAATGTCCATCCCCAGATGCTTGGTGCTTCGTCTATTATTTGGCCTGGTGCTGGTCATATTGATGATCCAAATCTTCCAATCAGCTGAAGACTACTAAATGTCCGTGGTGTTGCAAGATATGTTGGAATATCTCTGGTATTTGGCGGCAGAGTCGGTAATGGTGTCAGGTACGTTATTCACTTTCATCCGACAAATGAAATGAAAATGCAGGAAGTTGGTATTGAAAAACGTACTGAACGTGGAGGACTTGATGAATAGCATTGTGAGAGTAATGCTGAACGTCGGGATGAAAGTAGAAGATAACCGTTAAAACCTGCCTTTGTAATTTTATATCTTGGTGATCATGAGCAGCAGCCATGCTAAAATATTACCAATCAACAAGAGTATTGATTTCACCGTTGGTTTCACATTTCTTTTTTTAAACGAACTGTGGTAGAATAATATGAAATGTGTGTGAAAAGGATTTTATTTAACGTAATTGTTCCTAGAATACAAGATAACGAAGCAAATAAACATACGCACAAGATGTTTTTATGGTTATTTGTTTGAAAATAGCTGAAGAAATATGCAAAAATTAACAATCCATTAATTTAATTTACCTATTTACCTATTTTCACTTAACCAAAGTTCGTTGAGTAGAGTTTAACCCTCAAGTTAGAGGTACTGGGTGTTTCTGTAAAAAGGACCCCTGTAAATCTTTATTTGCCCCTGCGAAAATCTGTATTTCAATATTGGCTTGTAAAACTTTTTCCTACTCCCTAATTTACTTTTTTGTTTACTGATGAAAGTCAGGAAAAATATCTAACAAATCCTTACGAAAACAGCCTAAAAACTTTTCTGCCCTCTAAGAGAAAAAAATTCTTGAATTTTTATATAATATGCCTATGTTAGAAAAGTATTTTTTCAAGAAAATCCTATTTGTTTTCAACACAGCATCATTTACATAGAACTAAATACACTGTCAGTATAGATAATATACTTCATATAATATTATATATTATGTACTGTCTTATAATGGAAATATTAATATCTCCACTTTTGCAATGCTATCTGTAATCAGAGTGAGTGAACAGCCTTTTAACAGGCTGCTAAGTTTCGATTAGCAAATCTCTGGATTCAATAACTGTCTCTCCAACCCCAGAAGAAATGATTGAACTTAAGGTCGATAGCAGGGTGCAGTAGTGTTTTACTAAACCAAGTCGAAAAATCATTACATTGTTAGGTACGCATGCTTCGCAGTCTCATGTCCCGCAAAGTTAGTATCTCTCGGAACCACCACAAAAGTCGAAATAGTGTACATCAGTTTTTCATATATAATTACAGGGAATTTCATCAGGAGAGCTGATTGGGCTTGCTAATTTGGTGACAGAGAAAATGAGTCCCCAAGTTCACTACGGAGGGGGTGTGCTACGTTTGAATGCACTCAATAATTGTTTGCTGTTATATGACGCATAACTTTGTAGCGTAAGCTCATTTTTTCAATTAAATTGCCTTCATTTTTTAGATTTAGCACTTAAATTTAATTTCAGGATTAATATTTTTAATTGAAACACCGTTTTTATATATGTGAAACTTTGTTTTTTTTGAAAACGCAGGAGCGGCAAAGTAATTGGCTCAGTTACAAAGCTTGGTAAAGTATTTCTTGGTTCAACAGTAAAAAAGGCGGCTTTTTAAAATTTTTAAAAACGCGGTCATTCTACAACATTTATAAATTATTGAGTACTTTTCACTTTAAATTCCCGTGGAATTAATTGATAAATGTGTTGCTATGACTTGAGTTAAACCAATTATAGCCAAAATAAAATTTTGCAAAGTCCATTTACTATTAAACCATCATGTAAATCTTATTGCCGGGCTTACGTTTAAATTCCTAGATTGAACTATTTAATAGCACTTATGTTCAGATTTTTAGAGACCCCTTTTTTGAAAGAACAAATTTTCAATTCGATAATAAATTTATTTCATAATGCATCTTCGAGATTTGAAAAAAATTTCAATGATTTCTGAAATAATACCACTTTAGAGGAAAGCATAGAGGTCCAACCTCAAAGAACAATTTTCACGACTTTTTTAATAAAACAGGCAAAAATTCTATTATATGAATATAAATCGGTTATTTGGATATTTATTTAAGTCATATTATATAACAAATGAGTTTCGTATTATTTTTTAAAACTGGATTAAAAATATGGAATCCTATCAAACTAAAACAATTCAAAACTTTAATAAGCAATGAAAGTAAGTTACACAAGCTACCACACATATCTCGGTGGGGAATCGTGTCCCCCTGCTCGGTTCCGTCTTCTACCTCCACTTAGTTCCTCGTAAGATGGGGGTGTTTCTTCATGTGTTCCTGGTCGTGATCGTTGTCCATTTCCTTCAAAAAGATACAGACTATCATACGGCGGTGGCGTTACTCCATTTCGTGGAGATGCCTCACCGGTATATGATGGTAGAGCTTGTGGTGGTGGCAATGGTTTAAAATTTGCGGTTTGGCTGCAGTGGTGGAGGTGGTGCTGGTGTTGTTGCAGGCGATGGTATTTATGCGGATGGTATTGTTCGTTTTAGACGCTGTGGTGGCGGTGTTGTTCAAGTTAATATTCGCCATTGCGGCTGTGGTGGTTTTGTTCCTGTTAGTCGTCGTTACAGTGGAGGTGTTGATTGAATTAGTCGTCATGGCGTCTGTGTTGGTCGTCTTAGTCCTGGAGGTGGTGTTTGCGCCAGCCGTCGTTGTGGCGGTGTTATTAGTTTAGGTCGTCGCAAATGAGGCAGTGGTGTTCGTGCTAGTCTTCTTTGTGGTTGGTGGTTTTGTAGTACGTACAAGTAGTCATCGTGGTGCCGGTGTTGTTCTTATTAGTCGTCGGTGAGGTGGCAGTGGATTTCGTGTTTGTCGTGTTTGCCCATAGAAGTCTTCGCCATTGTGGTGGTAATGTTCGCGCATATCGACGTTGATTTATTGGTGCCATTCCTGTTAGTCTTCGCCGTCGTCGTGGTGGAGCAGTTTATGGTGCCCTTAAAAGACTATATAAACCCTCGGTGATTCGAACCATGAGCCACGATAAAATCAGTGTTTCTATTTCTCTTTACATATGTACATCAGCAAAAGCATCAAATATATCGTAGACTTCTTTCTTTTTTGTTAACGATCAAAGTATCATGCAAATGCCTTTTTATAGCGGTGTCACTTAATATTCGATATATATTAGTTTTACTGAATTACATGCGCAGTAGATTTGAAAATACCAAAAAATCCTTATTGTTCAAAAAATCTTTTACAATCACCAAAAAACTAAGTATATCTTCGGCATCAATCTTGATGATTTTATCAGTGACTTCGGATAGAAACATTAAGAAAGATCATTATAAATTAGATATATTTAAGCTCCATTTTGTAAATATTAATAACCTAAATGTACTATTAAATACGGCAAATCAGATTTTATATAATACTAATACTTCGAATTGCGTTGAGGGTCGTCGAATAAAACAGTGAGGTGCGCAATTTTAAACCCAGTTTTTTAAGATACATTATAAATTTAAGAAAAGTTGATGTAATCAGCATCCAATCAAATATACGATTTAATGGAAATGCGATTTAATTCAGAGAATTTAAGAATATCGCATTGTTAATTTCAATTTATGTATTCGAAAAAAATTAATATTACATCTATTCCTGCTCAATAAAAGTTAGGGTATTTGATTTTCCCTATCATATTATACAAACGACCCATAACACAAAACTCTGAGACTTCATCTTAGCGCTTAACATATTGCCTTCCCTACGCGCTAATCTCACGTCGGTGTTTGTGGCTGAAAGTGAAGTGAATTTAAATGATCGAGAGATTTGTGTATTACGAATCTCTCAGAAAAGTGATCCTCCAGGATATCTATCCAATAAGCCTTTGTTTGAAAATTCTTTTTTGAGAAATGGTAAATGGAAATTTGAAGAAATCAGAACATCCTAAAAATGAAGTCCCTCTAACACTTTTGAGATAAGGCGATGCCCCACGCATTTACTTTAATGCTCTGTTGTTTTTTGTTTTATATTACTGAGTTTCTAGTGTATCTGGAAGGTGGTAACTGATTACTGTAAACAAAAGGAAATATTTTGCAAATAGTAAGCGATTTTTTCTCTAAATATTAAATAATACTTCGATTGTTTGGTATTTTCCAATAGAACTTTGACATATTGAAGACGTTATTCAGAGGAAATATTTTTCGAAGACTTTGGAGGTTTCTACAGTGATGAAAATCCCAACTTTTAAAACAAAATATAAAGAATTAGCACAAATCAAGCAGCGTCATAAACGCAAAGCAAAAATCACACTAACTGAAATATGCTTGCTGCTGTAGGCTTTTGATAAGATTACAATAAATTTTAATAAAAATCTAAAAATTATGCATTTATGCCGTAGTTTTTGTATGGCAAAGGAGTAAAGTAACATTGATATCTTCATTAAATTTAGAATATCGTTTCCATTTTATTTGCTTGAGTTCTAAAAACTACACCTACACTACACTACGACTAACCTTTCTTTTGAAAATCTTGACCGAAGAAAATTTATAAATCAATTTGCTTCTTATTGCTGATATTCTGGTTTAGTAAAAGAAAGACTTATCAATTTTTTATTGATATATATATATATATCGAAGCAATAGAAAAACTTAATCATCGCGCATGTCACTTGAAGGTCACAATTTATACAAATTAGCGATACCAGTCTCCAAACAGGTGACTTCAAACATTGCGCAATTCTTTCTGCCAACGCAACTGTGGGAATTTTGCAGTTCCTGAAGTGGAAAATATCCATTTTTTTAATCTTTTAACTAAATGCTGAGTAATTGCTTTTGAAATTTCGAAAATATGAACTGAAGTGCATAATTTTAGAACCTGTGGCTTAATACAAAATAAATACGTTTAAAATATTTAAATATCTTCTCTGTCAACAAACGATCACATTGAACAATTAGCTTGCAAATATTCAATTTTTATAGTCATTAAATAAAGACCTGGGTCGCCTTTAGCTTCTACTTTGAAATTATTTTACTTACGAAATTTACTAGAGATGCTTGACAGATAATTTCGCGTTTTCAACATTAATCATATATTTTTAGAACCTGTGTTATATATAATAATAATTTAATAGCGTTGCATTGGATATATTTCTTAATTTTAATGAAATTTTAATCATGTTCATTGGACATTTTAACGATTTTGCTCATGAAAATTACGACGAAACTGCTGATTTGTTTTGTGATCAGGAGATAAATAAATAGAATTATATATTATAAAAAGAACTCCTTTGTCATAGAGGTAGACGTTTTGGTACGCATAGCATGGTATGTAAGATTATGGCATGGTATGGAAGGACTATCGTAAATTGACGATATTATGAACAAAACTTGCAATGGCGAATTAAAATACATCAGGAGTGATCTACGAGGGAAGCCTCAACAAAATTTCGATTATCTTTAAATTAATCCGAATAACTAAACTTCATGTTGAGCTTTATTACTAAAACTAAGATTCGTTCCAGTAAAAAAACCACCCAGAACTAACAACTGCCGTAAATTAGTTTTCTTTGATTCCAAATTTGACAATTTATTCATGCTATGAGATTTTGAGAAATTTGATCAACAAACTCCTTTTGCTAAATATGTACAAAATATCGATTGTCAGTATGCCTCCTTCACCCAGCAAACCACCGCGTGGTCCTCTAGGTTGCCCACCACTACTCCCTCCTGGGCGTCGTTTTCTTCCTAATCTGGGTCCTTTATACGGTGGTGGCGTTCCTTCGAACGATCCTTATCTCGTTCCTGTTCCAGGACCTCCGAACTATCTATAAGCATCATACTTGATATTTCGTCCAGATATTTTTTCATTTTTTTCAAAAATAGTGGTTATTTATTTTACTTAAACCAATCTAATAGGCGATGTAAATGAATTTCCTTTATTATACGAAATATAATACAATTTGATTGACATGAATCATTAATAAACAAATTTGGCCAAATGAACTAGGGCCAAACCACTCACTTACAGTCCTTGTCACACATGGCAGAAGAAAATATTCCAGAAAACATACATCATTAATTTACTGAGTTTTTCACCAGGATAATAGGAGCTAAAGACTTTATACACGGGCTGTTGAAGTGTCCGGCTTATCAAATGTTATCTTAAGAATAATATTTCCGAATCAAGACATGGGGAGATAGATATGGTGCTTAATATTTGAAGGTAGTGGGGAATATTTACAATCGCTGAAAGGGTGAAATGCAGGAGCAAAGTTAATGCTCAGTACAATTGACACAAGTGCTGAATGATCCAGCTTAATCTGAATGTATCATCGCATCGCTAACCAGGGAGTTCCACCCCTAGCGGGTCACAATCCCCGTATCTAATCGTGTGTGTAGCCATTTGACTGAACAAAATCTAATTGGGCCTGATGTCCACCGATAAAACAAGTCAGCCAAATCTAAACGCACTTGCACACAATTACAGACACACTGCCCATAATACACACTCTGGTATGGACGACTTCTTCCGTTCTTCCTCTGGTGTCGGGATTTCAAACCTTATAAGTAGGAAATTTTAAGGAAAGATTAGTCTGGTCATTTTCCTAGCAAAATAACTTAATCATATTATTCTGTAATTACTGAAAGGAGGGAGAGATTCATGAGTTAGATGAGATTCCTTGGCAGAAATTAATTTTCCAAAATGTAAATGAGACAATTTAATCGATATTAATACACCTTTGATTAGTCAAGGATTAGTAAAGTTTCGGACATTGCAGTGTTTGTAATACAGAGTTATTTTGAAGGATTTAAGGAACTTTTTCAAGTTGTTGAAAATGACAACGGCGAACAGCTGTAAACTCCGATTAGATTAAATTAATATGAACATAAAATAATGTTTAGCCCAGTTGAAAATGCTAAAATTGCCTATAGGTATTTGTTGATTTACAAAAATTCGGATGGGACATCTGATTTGACCTGACAGTCGAGTCTTCCTAAACTCGTGATTCCTAAAATGTTTGGCAGTTTCCAAAATAACTTTGAGCAGGTCACAACCTGTGGTGACTCTGGTGGAATCCATCTCCTCCTGGGCCTCTCCTACGTCCTCGCACTCAACGTCCTTTTCCTCTCATTCCTCCATTTTTCGCTTTTCAACCTTGCTTTCTTCCAAACCCTCCAGATTCGCGTGCTCAGTGGAATTGTTGCCCTTTCAGACTCAGTCATTTATGAGCCCTCAGTGATTAATGAAGATAGGTACTTAACGTCCATAAATAGTGAATAATTTAATTCAATTCTAATTTATCTACTTGAAAGGACTGAAGACCCTCGCCTTCTTTAATTCATTCAATCTGCAAATAACTCTTTTTCAAAAACTGACACTTAGTTTACTTTATTAACGTGCCATATTGAGTTATAAAGTAATAATTAGCCAGTTAGCTTCATTCAGGAATAGTTAATCATTTATAAATTGTGAATTTTACATGGATCTCTATAAGAGGGTGCACAACCCACTAGTATAATTATCTGGCTTAAGCAAGTAGAAACATGTCGGACCACTTAGATATGTGTCTAGTGAGTTTCATGTAAGCTCCCGTAGTTCAGAACCCCTGAAAGCGATTTTACTTATTTTCCGATATTGGATAGAGATAATTTGACATAGCTTCGATAATAACTCAGGCAAGGAAGGGAAACATGCAGAAGCGTGAAGTGCAAGGAACCTTAAGATCTATGAAACTGTCTCGAAGAGTCAAAATTTAATTTAAAAGAGAGCTGTTAATCTGATAGCTATGTCCTTGGGTAGGAGAAATTATCTCTTGACGGGTCCCGAATGCGTTTCTACCCAATCTACAAGTACTTTTCGAAGCGATCCCTCTGTAACACTAACAAGGACTGGAATTGAACCTTACAAGGAACAATTTTGGGTAGAAAAACATGCGATAGGCCTATAGTAGTATGAGTCTGAATCCAAAATCTGACAGTATCGATGTCAAATCTCGAAAGTGGGCCTCAAAAATCATTGATGTCCAAGGAGTGTTATTGACAGACTATGAGTGATCGTTTAGAGCCTCCTATTTAATGCTCACTTCTTTCAACCGAATTATGCCTAACTGAAGACAAGGCTAATGGGGGATAGCGGAGGTTCATTAACTAGACCAAACCACAAAGAAGATTAGACTGGGTTGGAGTCTAACTGAGTGCGTCTCAGTCTGTCGTCTAATTGCCCATCATTTCCGGGCGTATTCGCCTCTCAACATCCACCATTGTCAGAACCATATTCAATAACCAGTAGAGGGTAGGTGCCTATATTCAGGCTGATTGGTCGACAGAGATGAGTCACAGATGAGTCACCTTGTTTTGCAACGCCAGGACACAAGGTGAGCATAAAGTGTGCCTGGTACTTTCTGCTGCGAGATTGGACTCACCCAGACCTCTTTTTATCGATAAGCATATTGGCCAATTAGAAGATTGCCAATGCACTGTCCAGTCCAGAGGGGTATTCACAAGTCCTGTGCGAGGACGACGACAATCTCAGGTCACCGTAGTGTCACCACACCCTTTATTTCCATCCAACGCCAATTGGATAGGAGCGTCCTAGAGACTGGCGCGTCCCCCTATTTTGACCAATAACGACGCGTCCAGTATTTATAACCAATGGCCCGTTGGCTGGCCACTGTTAAACTACCATTTTCTATCTGCAGATCGTCAGGTTGGGAGATTCCGAGAATGTCAAATTCAACGAAGAGAACATATTTTGAGTATAGACATTTTATATTAATGTAATGTAATTTAATGGAATAGGTGGCGAAAATCCCTCTTCCATTGACTCCTAAAATCGCGCTCTTCTCTGACATCACCAAACCACGTCTTATTTATTTATTCCTGCACAATATTTGATGTTTCGATAATAAATTTGACAGTAATGATTCAAAAAACAGGCACAGGTGTGATCGAGAGAATAAAATTGCTCTGATGACCTGTCATATCCTTTTGACAAGAAACGGACTCGACGGAGCATTACTAAATTAAGTTTAGAAGTAAGGTGAGATATTGGAACCCATTGTAGGGGCCTTGAGATGACCTTAGAAGTCAATTAACACATTTTTTGTGATGAATTTGGCAATATCATCGGGGAAATGCTAAAAATCCTTCGATCAATCGAAATCGTCAAAGATCACCTCAATCTAATTACTCGCACCTTTACTGATAAATCACATAAGGGCTGCATGCATGGATTTTCATCGGTTGCAAAGGAAGCGTAATAGGAGCGTACATGTGAAAATATCGACTAATATTTTTTTCTAAAAAAGGGTATTTTTGACCAACCTCTTGTTTTGAATTAGAACAATACCGTTGACTGGCATCTAACCGTCTAATTTCAGACAGAGCAACATCTCAGCTGCATCGACGACAAATAGCCCGCACGCAGATCCTCAATGCACACACTCAATAGCAACTCAATCGCACCAACGGCAAAGAGCCGAATCAACAGGCCATCAAGCACTTCTGACATAAGGTAAGGATGATCGTATGAGTGGACAGGTGCATGCCTCAGTGTCCCAGTGTCCCCTAGGAGTAATGGTGATGGTGGTTCTGGTGGATGTGGTGGTGGTGCTCTCCTATACTGTACCAGATCTGGTTCAGAATGTGTACAGTATTTACATGGTATGAGGGCAAGGAACTCCAGCTAGAACACGTGAGGGCACATCCTCGAGAATGGCATGTTGTTAATCTCGGTTTGATCAGCCTATTCGACCTGTGTGGAATAGAGGCGATGAGCGAGGCCCCCAGATTTTACTTTAGAGCTCTCTACTCCCAAAACGCCCATCTGTTGCAATGAATGTTGGAAATTAAATAAAGTTGAAGGTAGAAATCGACAATTGTAGGTGATTTTTGACCATATTTTACACCTTTTGTTTAATTTTCTACTGATATGCGAAATTTGGTTTCTTCAATTTCTTAAACCATTCTTTCCTCACATTCACGTGATAAAAGGTGAATAAAAGCCATCTGAATCGCAGTTACTGAAATCATTCTAATGAATTGAGTTGGTAGTCGAAATAATGGCAGGATTATTGCCACTATTCCACTCCCCATTCAGAAAACCATGAACGCAACCATGAGGACCACTACTTATCTGTACTTCAAAAGCAAACTAAATTGACAGGTCAACAAATGTTATTTTTGCGCAAAGTCACATCGATCCAGGTATCTACCAGCATGCGTCAGGGAACTCAACACAAACAATTCTACAAATATTCCATGCGCATTTTGACAGAAGTGGCTATAAGCGAGGAATGAAGGTGTTCTGAAGAAGCGAGAAATCGTGTTACTGATTTGAGGTCAATCGCGTGGTAATAGGAATCATACGTTAAAACAAAGACTAAATAACTACACTGTGATTGCAATCTGGTACGTGCTCCACTCGAAAGTCTTTCTATATTATCTAATGCACTTAAAATCTACCATATCCTTAAAGAACCTAAATGTATGTTTTGTTTTGATAGAACAACAATCTGAAATAAATGTGAACATCAGTGATAGGAGATGGGACTTCGTTGTTTATCAGATTTCCCTAGTTTTCTTTTCAATCCAACTGATAATCTAGCTGTAGTTGACCACCCAATTCTCATAACATGCTCCCACATACCAAGGAAATGTACCAAAACAGAAAATTGACAACTCCTCGGCCCTCATACGAAGCCGCGCAAACTCTGTGAGCAGCGAAGGCTTTTTTTCCATCAGCAAGTGGCTTACCTCAACCATCGTCCAATTATCCTCCTCATTTGAGGCTTCTGTCCTCATACCACACAGAAAGGGAAGTGAGCATGGTCTCGGGAGAACTGGATTTGTGGGTAGTTGAATCTGGGTGGCGAATGCATCTGGAAACACGGGTCCTTCGACTATCGCCAACGTACTCTGAGGACAAGCTGAGTTGCTCACGTACCAACCCAGTCCAAGTCCCTTTGTACTTTCATTTACCAAATCATTCAACCTGTGCTCTCCTTAATAGCTCCTAGAATCAGAGAAGGGGATTGTAAATGATGGGGATAAACCATGCTCTTGACTTTGACGTTCTTACATTTTCTCCATCATTCATTCCAATGACCAGTGTTCTGTAACTAGTACATATTTCGGTAGATTGTTAAAATATGATTGATTATGCAGTTATTTATAGTGAAATTCATAAAAGAGGCTTATGTTATTATCAGAGCCGACTATGTTGGTTTGAATATCTCAACACTGAATGACTCTCAAACCTTCACACTTCAATCCGGTGACAAGCCAAATGTCAACTAACTTCGTAATTAGTGGTTTTAAGATGGCTCTAAAATCAGAGGCATCACTTTTTCAGAGTTTAGCTTTTAGAAGCATTTGACATGCACGGGTCTTTTTAATAATAGTTTCCAAATTCTTCAGTTCCCTGTATTATTCGATTTAAATACACATTTGATGTTACTAGAAGAACAAAAGCTGTACTTGTTGAGTGGGTTATACCATCTTGAGATTCATAAACAAAATGGGCATGTTAAAGCACCATTTAGCTTCTTGAAATATCTACTTATCAGTTATCAACATTTACGAACTTTAACCTTAAATTCCAACATTTTGAATCAAAAAATATTTGATCATTTTTATGGACTTCGACGGAGATGTATTTATTGTGGAATTCCAAATTATTTTCATCGAAAAGCAACCAATTCCTTAACATATGTCTAGGAATGAACTTTTACTTTCTATAAATATATCCTTTGTGTTGGAGGCACCAATGCTACCGCAAAGTCTACCGTAAAAACAAATTTCCGTTTAGCTATGCTATCGGCTTAGACAGTTAGAGAGACGATAGCAAATAGGTTAACGATAGAGGTAACACAAAATTCAACAAACAAATATTCTCACATTGCCAGTAACCAACTCTCCCTTCAAACAAATTCAAGTACTTCCTCATCCAATAATCAACTGCTTTAATTCGTAAGGAAAAATATAGTTACATAATCAATGATGTCACCAAGATGGTAAGAGAGGGGGTAACTAATGAGGACAGGGAAAACAATATCCTTACGTACAGACATCTCACTAAGCAACTACGTGCTTGGCAATCGAGACGGAATCTAGAAGACCAATCATATTTAAAACGCATTAATTTTCTTCTTAGTCAGCTTTACACAAGTTCTAGAGAGCTATGTAGGTACTCTGTATGCCGAGAAGAGTGTAAAAATTGCTGAAATATTTCATCCTCATTGCGTTTTTGTTGAATTAATTTCATAAAAAGGGATAAAGC